>CANHQG010000301.1:0-50644 GCA_947462335.1 Harmothoe impar
TACTAAGGTTATGTTAACAAAATGCAGGCAATATATGCCATGTTTAACATGATACTATGTTAGGGAGATAATACTTTTAATATTTGACTGTAAGAAGAATATCTGTTTATTTACAATAAGGATGTTATCTTTCAATATACAAACTAAACCTAACATAGATCAAAACATCTTCGAACTTACTTTTAAAGTAGTTTTGATTCCATACTTAATTTATAAGTTTGGGAATACTTTGTCAAAAAACTACAAAATGAACTATTGTTTGTGAGAGGAAAAAAAGAAATTCTTTAAACAAACATTTTCAGAAACATATTTTACACAAAAGAAAGACCCGATTTAAATGAAGAGAAATTTCCAAATTACTGTATCATAACTGTTCTCTAAATGAAACATTTGACCAGAACATCTCAAAGAGTAGGGACATAAGTGACATATTATAAAGAAAATCTCATACTATAGACTCTCTACTCACTTTTACTATAGATGTTCCAAGTCGTCTACCTGTGGATGACACAGAAAGTATCAGTCCTGGTCCCTGCACCCAGCTCCAAACTCACACCACATGTTTGATGGAAAAGGCGGATATATGGCCAGATTTATCCCGCTTAGTATATCCTCTGAAATTGAGAGAAGAGATACATGAATATAAAGATAAATCAAAATCTAAGAGAAGAAAAAAGTGTCATTTTTACATGGTGTCAGTTTGTCCCTGGAGTGCTGGGAGCGGGTACTTGTCAACGTACAGTTTCTGTAGGGGTGAAATACCTACATCACCTTCCTAGACATGTGGTGGGCCTACTCAGCAAGCTCCTGGCAAGATGCATGAGGTTGCTGCAACAGAATATGCAATGCACATACCCATTGTTCAAAGTCATGTACTTCTATGTTGGGTTATGAATAGGAGAACATTTGGAAAGTTTGTCTGCAGATTTCCTTTCTAGTCTGGCAGGGATGACAGAAAGTGTGAAAGGCTTCTTTGGCATGTTGTTGAGATATTACCTTGAGAGGATGTGGGGGAAGGGATGCAAAATATGAAAATATAGTTATCAGAAAATAATCCCTGGATGATTTTAGGTAACTTTTTCATGACAAAATTGACAGCCAGCTTATGAGAGGTGAAGGCTCCTGGATGGAAGTTTCAGTAGGAAAAAGCCACAACACAGACAACATGGAGAGGTTCTGAAAACATTTGGTAGATTTAAGACTATTGCTAAGCTGTATACAATTCTAAATCTCTTAAATAGCAAATTGAATTTATGTACAGGATAAAAATGTTTATATGCAGTGAATGTTTACCAAAATGTAGTGTATATGGGCCAAGGAAATATGATCACAGTCCAAGTTTGGCTTCAAATAATATCATAGCATTAAAGCTGTCTTTTGCTGGCTGCATCCATCTTTGCCTTTTGCTGCTGAATGGTCCCCATACCTGGGAAGGATGCTGTTCCTAGGGAGCATCCATTGTATGACTCCAACTTTGTGCACCCCTCACCTGTCACCCTCTTCTAACCATTACAGATACTGACTTCTCCCCGAGGGTTGGATGAACAGGTAATTTATTCTGCTTCCATAACGGCATGTTTTCCTACGCAATACACACAAACATGATTCTTTCTTTACAGTTGCCACCAAACCCTTCTTTTTTCTTTTTTGTTATTAATTTCACTTGAATTCTCACTATCGTTTCATGCAAAGGTTAATTATCAATTTATTGTATTATTAGGGGTTATATTCATTAGGTATTATTGTTTCCCTCATTTGTGCTATATACCTTGAACATGGATTTTTGTCTTTTAATAGAGTTGAGTCACATATGATTGAATTTAGATATATTCATTTAACCAGAAAGGAATTGGTATTCTCAAACAAAGCATGATCATTTGCTATGACAATAGTTGAGTCAGGGTCAAGGATTTATTTTTTACTTTGAATTGTGTATCATGACACTGTTTGCCTTGTATGTGCACAACACTATAGTGATATCAATATTCTGCTGTTGGGGGGGGGGGGTCATGGGCAGGATGTTTTTGTTTAGGATGTTTTTGAAACTCAATAATCATATTAGAGTTTAAATGTTAAGAATAATACAGATTCATATTAATACACATAGTATGCATTACTCTGAATGTTATTTGACACAAAACCTTCAGGCAGTTAAATTTCTAAATTAAACATTAAAATATGTCTTTTTAACATGACCTTACTTTAAGTGAGTTAGATCTAATGTCTACCACCTCTTATTTCTCTAGTTCCTAACTCTCCCTTATTGATATCCAGATGCGGACAGACAGCTTGCAGGACTTGTCCTACGGCAGTGGGGACCGCTTTGCATCACTCCCAAAACAGTTCACGGCGCCTTTCGACTTCAGACACCGTGGAGTCTCAGAGGATCTTGCCAAGGAGCTTATTTTCGGAAAGGATGGGGCTTTGCTACCTAGCAAACCAAGTGGTCCATTCAGCTTAGGTAGGTTGATATGTATTGGACTTGTACCAGAACATCTTAATGGTTAGAATTTCACTGACACTGCTTTTGAAACCTGTTCATCAGACCGTACGTGTACTGTAAGCTCAGTGGAGAGTACATACTTGTACGCTTGCTAAATAAATCTATACCTTTTATGATCTTACTTTAGATTTTATTTCAATGTGTTAAGAAATTCTCAAGCTACTTCGGAGTCGGCTTTAAAATGTGAATAATTCACAGTGAGAACATGAGAGGCCTTTTGCTGGGAAAGGGATATCTAGATGTTTTCACAAGTGAATTATACTGCTATATTATAATTATTTTCATTTTTTTATGCCGAAGTGGTGGCGTAGCCACCTGGTGGTGCCGCCAGGCACCACCAGAACGAGGTATATGATGTTTGCACTTTGCCAGAAGTCAGAACGGGCGCCGCCATCTTGGATTGTGCCGCCATCTTGGATTAAGGTGTCACAACACAAATTTATGCTATGTGATAACAATAATATAAATCAACCTTTGATAGTTTCTGAGGTTGATTATAATCATACCTACCCCCCCTAATATGTACCCAAGGAACTCAATGGTTCTATCAATTTGTTGCTAATACAGCTGGTTGCCTAGCAACGGCTATTCTAATTGTTTATCTGCCTAGCAACACACATTTTCATGGTCCTGAAGTTGATTATAATCATACCTACCCCCCCTAATATGGACCCAAGGAATTCAATGGTTCTATTGGTTTGTTGCTAATACAGCTGGTTGCCTAGCAACGGCTATTCTAATTGTTTATCTGCCTAGCAACACACATTTCCATGGTCCTGAAGTTGATTATAGTCATACCTACCCCCCCTAATATGGACCCAAGGAATTCAATGGTTCTATCCATTTGTTGCTAATACAGCTGGTTGCCTAGCAACGGCTATTCTAATTGTTTATCTGCCTAGCAACACACATTTCCATGGTCCTGAAGTTGATTATAATCATACCTACCCCCCTAATATGGACCCAAGGAATTCAATGGTTCTATCCATTTTTTGCTAATATAGCTGGTAGCCTAGCAACGGCTATTCTAATTGTTTATCTGCCTAGCAACACACGTTTCCATGGTCCTGAAGTTGATTATAATCATACCTACCCCCCCTAATATGGACCAAAGGAATTCAATGGTTCTATCCATTTGTTGCTAATACAGCTGGTTGCCTAGCAACGGCTATTCTAATTATTTATCTGCCTAGCAACACACATTTCCATGGTCCTAAGGTTGATTATAATCATACCTACCCCCCCTAATATGGACCCAGGGAATTGAATGGTTCTATCCATTTGTTGCTTATACATCTGGTTGCCTAGCAACGGCTATTCTAATTGTTTATCTGCCTAGCAACACACATTTCCATGGTCCTGAAGTTGATTATAATCATACCTATCCCCCTAATATGGATCAAAGGAATTCAATGGTTCTATCCATTTGTTGCTAATACAGCTGGTTGCCTAGCAACGGCTATTCTAATTGTTTATCTGCCTAGCAACACACATTTCCATGGTCCTGAAGTTGATTATGATCATACCTACCCCCCTAATATGGATCCAAGGAATTCAATGGTTCTATCCATGTGTTGCTAATACAGCCGGTTGCCTAGCAAGGGCTATTCTAATTGTTTATCTGCCTAGCAACACACATTTCCATGGTCCTGAAGTGATTATAATCATACCTACCCCCCCTAATATGGACCCAAGGAATTCAATGGTTCTATTCATTTGTTGCTCATACAGCTGGTTGCCTAGCAACGGCTATTCTAATTGTCTATCTGCCTAGCAACACATTTCCATGGTCCTAAGGTTGATTATAATCATACCTACCCCCCCTTATATGGACCCAAGGAATTCAATGGTTTCAAGACTCAAGATTCAAGAAGGTGTTATTGACTAATGTATTAATGATACACTTATGTCAGCACCAAATTTGTATTAATCTCATTATTAACAATTTTTATATAAGAGTATATACACTTTATGGCTCCTGTCCTATTAGCTTTATTACAATAATTGCAACATCTATTGTAATTGTTTATCTGCCTAGCAACACACAATTCCTTACCCCCTAGCATGGACCCAAGGAATTAATAGGAAATGCCATATTTGAAGTAATATCATCCTTCCCCCTGATAACCCCTTCCCGGCCCTGCTTTTTTGGTGTCTTAAATGGGTTCCCTTCAAACATACCAACCATGTAGACATTATGTTTCTTCGAACGCAAGAATTGCGGTTGTTGCCGCGTATAAAAATGCCTGAGGCATTTTTTTACGCGGCAACGACCGCAATTCTTGTTACAATAATTTTGTTGGATATTCTATCTCAGTCACTTGCTTATTCAGTAAGATTTCTATTTATTGGGGACCATGTAGTGTAGCATTTTGAGAAATGCATCACAAATACATGAAATAAATTTAAAAGCAAAAAAGAACAAGATGCCAAAGGGATTGTAAAGATTATACTTTTAATGCAGATTTAGTGTCCAGTGTAAATCTTTTCTCCCAGAATAAAACTGTAAGGTGAACAAAATGAGACTGAACATCTTTTGAAATATAAGCGATTCTTTGATATTACTCCACAAATAACTACCTGAAAGGAAAGGCAGCAGTTGACTAATGATGGATTGTGTAGAAAAGGGCAAAGACAGGCTCGTCACATTTGCCCCCTTGTCCACCCTGCACCACACCCATACACAGACCATGACTACCCTGTGTAGACACATGACTACCAAACCTCACACTCACAGTATGATGCCTGTGCTGCTGCTACTATAATAAACCAGCAGACATACTTTACACTGTACAAAACTGCTTGTGAACTGACCAAATACTGAGCAAATTAGGCATGGATCTCATCATCCAGATGAGATCATATTTGTGAAGTGACGACATATATCAGATGAGGCATTTGTAATATTCCAGAACTGTAAGAAAGAAATTACAAGTTTGTATAGCGATAGTTTGTCTGCGATTATTCCATGCCTCCTCTATGAATACAACAGCACATTAAAGTTTGCGTTTACTCGGGTAATGACAATCTAACAACACACTGAATAGCATGTACTGCTGAAACCTTTGTAAATGCTCACATGATGATATGAGAACGTCTATGTAACACAGTCACTGCTCTACCACATCTGACCAATTCCCATGTGGACACTGGTCCAGCTAGGGTTACCGGTAAGAGCGTGATATCTTCACCTGTAAGTCACAAACTATTTAACGATTTGAGTACAAAAATAGACCTCTTACTAGTGTCAATGTTGGAGAAAAGTTAAAGCTGTAATAAGTCAAAATATTGTACATTTAAGAAGATTAGTGCTGGGGAGATGATCATTACTGGTGGTGATACAGCAGGGGCTGTGAATCTGTATTGTTAGTTTCTCTATATGGGGAAGGTGTGGAATAATGGTTGAGTACTAAAGGTTGCATGCACACTAAGCTGGAATGGCACATTATGAGACATGAACCCCTTCACACTAACACAACCTGACACAATGTTTTAAGTTGTTCACACCAACTGTGGGGGGTCACGCACTTCTGACTGTTAAACCAGGAACAAAAATGTCACCATGGCTTATGCTGATAAATTAAATGATTTTACTATTATGAACAAGCATTTGGTGCAAGAAATATTTCCTGATAACCACATTTGAAATTCTTGATGGAGCATGCCTGGATTAGATATTTACACAGAATGGGTTGGATTTTCTGCGGTACACAAGTCGGTGGAAATGCCATTTAAATCTTTGTCAATATCTTTCCATCATTTAGACAAAACAATGTACACAGGGAACCCTAAGCTAATCAGATGTATTTTTCTACATCAACTCACCTCAGGCTTGTGAGATATGGAGGATTCTCAAAGTTTTTTCTGGACAACTGGTCTATATCTGAATTGCCAGTTCGATGTTCCCCTTGCAAAGTGAAAACTATAAACAGAGTCAGTGCTGTTGGAAAGCTGCTTGGTAGTATGTAGTTACAAATGCAGCATAACTACATGAAGCCATAGTTTCTGAAAAACAACCTGCGACTTCAGAAGATGCTAGTCATGTCTCACTTGATTGACAAGAGTTGTTGGTATGCTGCAAATATGCCAACCTCAACCCTGTGTCAAATAGTGGGTGCAAGACCAGCTCTTGATGAAGTGGAGGTTTGTTTTTTGAAGTTATTCTACCCCTTAAATGGGTTACCGTATTAAGGAACTGCATTGCCTGAAGGCTCTGCTCAGCACAGACTAGTGGTTTTCAAGTCTTATTTCTACAGCAGTATAAATGAAATATATGAGTTGATTGAAAGCTATCAGATCTGGCTATTCAGAAAGAAGCAACTATTTTTGGCTTATTTTATAGGACTGCTAATGTAATCACACCCTCCATCTCTGAATAAATAATTTTTATGTTTATTCTCGACACTCTGGCGTTGAAAGATAAAAACCATTGTATATGTTCCAAATTCAAGATAAAGGGCCAAATGTCTATGATTCTTGCTGTCCAATCATAATTTGCATCAAAGAGCTTGCAGGACTTCTGACCTGCAGTGCATTACTTCTCAAAGGGGTAGAATAATGAAGTGAAGCCACCATAACAGTGATGTTACGATACTCTGATGTCTCTTTGCAGCCCGCCCCACCTTCTTGAACTTACGAACTAACATTTATAACTCCGTCACTAAGCGTATGTTATAACTACTACTTCATCAGTCAAAACCTCTTATTTCTGTTTTCCATAACACAAAAACCCACCCACCCGTATATACCTACCCCTGCATGCCTGCTTTTCACACGCCAGTAAATCCACTGTCGATGGTGTTCCACCGTCCTGCCTACTACTCCCCTGTTTTTCACCACTTCCAAGTTTCCCTGCAACTTTTCTTCAAACTTACAAGTATAATGCATATTAGCCATGTTACCCCCAGTTCACCAATTTTTGCTCCTTTGTTATTGTGATTGCTGATGATTGATGCCTGCAACAACGACTGTCGCACGCGCGGCAGGTTTGTGGTCACGTGCCATGTCATTTTGACCGTATGTTTTTGAACTTAGACTGCCGTTGGTTGGTTTTGTCACCTAGAATGGAGGACTATGAGCAACAGATAGTTTCATGATTATCTGTAGAAGATCTGGTTTGTCCTTGTCACCACTGCAGTGTCATGTTTTTCTTGTTACAAAGTTTATGACAAGTGGTCATTCTAGTGTTAGGACATTGTTTGGTTTTTGACGACTTCAGGTTCATGTCAGGGATCTGCTGAGCTTCCAAGATTTTGAGTATTTACAGTATAATTTTTGGGACAGGAGAAGTTTAATTAGATGTATACATTTTGTGTGTGGATAAGTTTTAATTATGTATTTATTCAAAGTAATATATAAGCACATATTTCTACGGATTAAGTAAGTATGCTTCCGAGACGCCGATATTACTTGAAGGGTGGTGTGCCAGGTAGAAACTACAGTGCCTATTTCAAATTTGTATTTTTACTTCTTTACATAAAAAGTACCCTTCAAGAATTCAGCCAGAATATAAGTTTTGCTCTACTCCTGATGCCTTTCAAAAAGTATTGAAATAGATCCTCCAGCATTATCCACTTGAGCTCAGAATATGTAGTAAGAAAGGTGGCAAAATGATGGAGAGTAAGATCCAACATATGATAAAGCAGATCCTCTGGCATGACGTACAACTCTCAACTTGCATGGAACCATTGTACAACAGCGCAGTTGTTAGTGACTACCTATTTGCGCTGAACCTGATTTGTTGGAGACAAATGCTTCTAGATATAGAACTGCTGCCCTCCGTCATGTTGCCCACCTCAAGTAGTGGAATACATGTGTAGTACATCTTTCTTACTTTATACGTCCATGCCCTCTAGCATTCCCAACCATCGAAACATTGACTTTCATCAATATAAGAGATTGAGTCTGAATCGCATGGAAAATACTGAATCTAGTTGAGGAACTGTAAAACAGTCTACTTTATAATTCAGTGGTTAACATATTCCTAGCAGTATGCAGAAAATGCAATGTAATGAAGCACTGCAATGGTATATTGCAAAGACCACATGGAAAATATATTAGAAAGAAACTAAAGATTCTATGCAGAAGAAGGACACAACACAAATAAATGCAAGTGTTGAATGTGGTATTACACATGCAAGGAAGTAGACATGGTTTTCAACAATTTCTTGAATGGTAAATATTTTTGGATTCTGACATGATTATCATATTACCTTGCAGCATCCCCCAAGGCCGGTGCCAGCCCCCAACCAACGAAACTCGTGAAGCCAATGAAAACTCTTGTCGAAGAGCAGCACGTCAGAGAAACCAAACCACTTCTTAACCGAGCTGACACTGATGATGTAAGTATCAATTTATGAATATTTTTCTGTGTGTTGATAATTTTTTTAATTCATTCTTAGAATGTTCTGTTTGTATTGGTGAGGGGGGGGGACTTAAAAATAGCATTATGTCATCATATATGTTTTAGAATTGGAAAAGACATGTTATCACTAAATAAAAAGCAGATTTGTATTTCAGTATTATTTTTCATCAGGTTTGACGCATGTGTTTCACATAATAGGCTTCATTTGATGCATCGTGATTATGGAAGTTGTACTTCTCTGAAGTCTACTAAAAATGCTAGAATTCATTAATAATACAAGAAGGATAGTTTTGGCTCCAAAGTCATATCCAGCATGAATGACTCTTGCCCGATCCTTCTTAATAGGTTCCAACGGCGAAGGTGGTAAGGAATATATAAGCTATTATGATAATGTGGACCTGGTGTTATAGGTATTTGATTTTTTTCAGATTTTGAGAGTAATAATGAAAATCTAGTTTAGTTTTCCTTTCTTCTTTGCTTAAAAATACTGCCCTACTTCAGTAATGCAATACAAATATGAAATTTAAAATAAAAAAAAGGAATAATATTAGTTAAGATAATTAATTTTAGGTTTTGTGATTAAGTTGATTATTAACATGAGCTAAACTTAAACTATGGCTTAGAAATTGGATAAGATTTCCAAGTATAACAGAATACAAGCCTACATAAACAGATTGCTTGCCCATATCCAATGAGAGACAGCTTGCTTGATTGACCTAACCTATGTTCATTTACTTACCAACAATTGACTATTGAATGTGTGAGAAATTAACATTAAGTTTTGTATTTACTTCTGTGAAAGAGCCTTGGTTTTGCTTTGGAAGGGAATGTACTTTGACAGTAACGCTGATCAGTTCTATATGCATAACAAATCGGGCCCAAATAATGACCCTTCCATTACACCTTGAGATGAGGAATAAAAAAGATATATTGGCCTTAAACTAAAAACTATAGAATTAAGATTAAGAGATCCATGAAAATGTATTAATGGAATTTCATCTTTCCGTTTCAGTCGGATGACGATGAGTTTGCCAAACTCAAGGCATCGCCGTCATCGAAAGAGGCAACAACAAAGCCAGCCCAAAACGACACAGCTTACGACAGTGATGACTTCACAGAGTTTGAGTCATACCAAGAGAACCAGCCCTCACAGTTCCCGCTGACGACAGCAGAGAGCGCCAACACCCGCTCTGACTCCATGACACACTCCTCCACCAACGAGAGCTTGACGGACATCCAGGCAGCCAAGAGCTTTACCCCAAGCATGTCATCTAGTGGGTACGGCTCGCAGGCCGTCTCCACCCAAACCCTCTCTTCTGAGGATTCAGCAAGTGTACGCAGCATGAGCATTGACGACACGCCAGACCAGGATGGCAAGGATAAGAAGCCAATGAAGCCAACCACTCTGGATGTAGAGCCCATGAAGGATTGCACGCCTGAGAAGGAGGCAGTTGTCGTACACAAAAACAATGTGCTGCCAGAGAAGGAGACAGTACCAGCGAGCAAAACCCTGAAGACAAGTCTCAGTCTTATTGACATGGAGGATGTTCCTAGTAACCTGGGAACTCCCCTCCAGCCAAGCAGTCCTACTGGGGATGAGGATGAAGACACAAAGTCACTGACACATTCAAATGGACATCCTGATGCCTCAAGGGACATTGAGATCTCTCAGGACAAGAAGGTCCAAAGCCTTCCTGAGAAAGAACAAAATAATTCCGAAGAAGGTAATACTGAGAAAAAGGACAATAAGTCAGATAATGATTCTTCAGAGGAGGAAGTAGTCGTTTCCAAGTCAAATGAAGGAAACGTGGACTTGTACAGTGAAACCGCCATGGATGAGCTAGAGGCTCTCGGTGAGGCAGAAGTGAATGTCTCAATGGAGGCAACGCCAAAGCAAAAGCCAGCAGCTGCTAAGGCAACGAAAAACACACCAACTGAAACAAAAATGGATGCTAATGCAAATCCAACAGAGGAACAGCAGGAGTCACGGGACAAATTCGAAGAGACACCACGAAGAGGTAGTGACGAAAAAGTCATCCGCAGGCGGAGCTGGCATGAAAAGCTGGACCGCCGATCTAACACAGTGGATGAGTCTTCTTCACCCTCGTCCAAAACAGAAGTGAAGCTGCGGAAAGGAGGGAGCATTGACGTATCTCGCCCCGGCAGCCTCAAAAAGCTTCGGAGTGGAGAACAAAAGGCAGGCAAGGGCACTCCATCGCCAGTTAAGGCTACGTACCGGCCTATGTCGATGCCTGTTGATCACTTAGTCAGTGCCATGGAGGAGAATTTGGACAATAGTATGGATGTAGATGATAACTCAGGTAAAATATGATAAAAGTGTTTTTCATACAACCATAAAGATAACGTGTTTGCCAACAATGGCAATAAATTTGAAAATAACCATGAATGAAAGCTGATTAAATGTGCTGTTGGTGCCTGAACAGTGATTACTGAGGTATTAACTTAGTACTTCTTTCTCAAACAAAGACTAAAACAACTCACATCATAGTTCATCCTAAAGACAGAGTCTTGTGTGCCCTATTTCAGATAACGACGATAGCATGAGTATCTGCTCCTTCGGTAGCAGAGCCGATCTGCACCGACTCGGGGAAGCTGCGGTGCCGTCGTGGGTACAGCCCGGTGAGCCGGTCATCGTCTTGTCATCACGCGGTGGTGCTTCTGTCAACGGCTCGGTCCAGTTTGTGGGCACCACAGAGTTCGCCGGAGGCAACTGGGTCGGTGTTGCTCTTGATACTGCTGATGGTGAGTGTATCTCAATATGAATTTAGGGTTTTAATAGCCACAATATTTTACAATATATATAATCTTCAAAGATGTTTTTCTCTGGAAAAAGGTATGTACGGTAGGTATGTTTGGGCCGTGGTGGCAGAACGGACAGCAGAACCAGGTGTATTGCACTATGATCTACCCAAATTAAAACTTCTTTTTTTTTAACAAAAAAACAAAACAATTAGTAGGTTGTGATAAAAATACAGTTCATATCAGTATCTAAAAATTCTATTTCATATCATTATTACTTCTTTCTATTGCCTGAATGCCCACTAGGTCTGCCTCATACTTACCAGATTAGGTTTGAACAAATTTACTAAATCGCCCGTTTCAGGAAAGAACGATGGCTCGGTTAAGGGCATTCGTTACTTCAAATGCCGCCAGAGGCATGGTATCTTCGTCCGTCACGACAAACTGATCATGGACAAGAAAAGGAAAGGTGTCAAAATGCGGAACGTCTCACCGTCACTGCGACGCAGCACAGGGAACCTGTCTTCTGCCAGCCCACACAAGGACAGCGGTTCCTTCATGAAAGGCACAGCTGCCAGTAATGCCAAATTCAAATAAACCGACTAAAGTCCCCCCTACAAACTTATTATATATTCACTCATCCTATACGAGGCCGAGGTTCAATTTGATATTCATATCAGTTCCCCATGTAGAGAAAAAGCAGAAACCCATATTGTCAGAAACTGGTGTCTATTAGAAATCCCCCCATGTGCGTTTTACTAATGTCGAGGACAGAGGTAAATTAATTGCTTCGGTGGCAAATGGGAATCTAGGTATTGACTTGCTTATTGACGGAGCAGATCTTGTTTAGGACTACAGGATACAACCTTTGAGTACAAGGACGGCAATAATAACTACAAGAGTTATGGTCTAAATCAGATAAAAGTGTTCTCGCAATGATGATAGCTTATTCACAAAAACAGTAGGTGGCATTTTGGATATGCTTGTAAAGAGTAGGTATTTATAATTCACAAAACATTTTATGGCTTAAAATGCATGTACATAGAGTTTACTAAGATTTCAATTTTAACAATGTGTTGTTACACATGCGTATAGATGATTCTTGAACGGATTTCTTATCAATCATTTACTAGTTCATTGACCAGTGACTATGTTAGTATCTAGCGATGCCGATCCAGAGCCTTCATGGTTCTGTTATACACCAATAGAGTAAACCACTGTCCAATTTTACAAAGTCAGTAAAACGTCCAAAGAGGTTACAACTTGCAATCAATAATAAATGTACTGAGGTGGAAAAGAAATGGATTCGCATCATTAAGTATGTATACTCCTTGTAGAAAGTGGTCAGAAGGCATAGCATGAACATATAACCGTAGCTTGTACAGAGTTTGCAGATGACTGTTTTATTTATGTCATCAGGAAAAGACTTCAAATATAATGGTATAACTTCCAGGAAAATAATGACTACATTGCTTTCAAAGATGACCTTTTACTCTAATATAGTTTCATCGGCTATAGCATTTTCAGCACTGAGTCCCTCGTTTGGTAGCCTTCTTAAATTCGGCATTATAAGCGGGTTTTGTTCTGGTCACCACAAACTCATCCAAATGCCAGCTTTGTAGAAAACGCAAGCTATTCAGCATATATTGTGCAGACATGCACCCTATCATCTTATCTCCTCATTACATAAGTATTTATGTCATTAATTGAAGAAAAATATATAATTACTTGGCAAACAACATTGTAATATCCTTGATTCGGGAGAGATATTCTCTAAAGATTCTCGGGTGATGCTTGATATTGCGGCAGTGATGGACCGAGCAATTTCATAAAAACATTTGTGTTTTCTCTTACATCGCTGAAAACTAAGGAAATGTTCGATATGTCAAGTTTAAGTTTAGAGAAGTGAAATGCAGATCAGGAGTCAATCACTGAACATCTAACTTACTATTTTCTTCCTCTGACAAACGTTAGAAATGTGTCACCAACAGTGATTATTTTCTGTCGGGTGACGTTACTAGTAACGATCTTGTCATACTGCTATAAACTGACATTGTGAAGAACGTCACTCCCAGTGCCAACCTTTCTCGTGGACGTTTTCCTTTCATTCTCGCCTAGGTATTGTGAAGAGAAAACTATGGAGAAGATGAACTAATATATATGTAGGTTTTGTGAGATGATATAGGAAAGGGGCATTTCATTAGCTTCCAGTATGACTTGTTGCTGTGATCTATGCTTAGCTTGGATGACCTTGTCATTCAGTTTAAGAGGACATGAAGGAATAGTTGAGTGTTGAAGGTCAGAGTAAAGAGGTTAGACTGTATAGCATAAATCACAGCAGGAAGTGACGTCACGAGTCAGTGAAATGCACTTTTAATTGGCCAGTTGGACCAGTAAGTATAACGGTCAGCTGTGTTGTACTCCATCTATCGGTATCTGTATATTTATAGCCGGTATAGTTTGTTTGATACTAGTCAGCCGAAATGTTGTCAGTCATTACTGCCTATGTGCCCCTGGATCATCATGTAATGCTACGATACACTCCAGACCTAGGCCTGGCTGTCAACGCTTTCCTTCTGCCCCCAGAGTATAACATCACTGTAGAGCTCAACTGGTTTTGAGAAGAGACATAATGTCCCTGTTGAGTTATGTTGAGTTCAAAGTACAAAGCATTGTTAGTTGCACATGTTGATAGCTCTGACGGTGTACATGGTAATGTACCCTAGGCACCACCAGATTATCATTCAAGACGACGTCTATACTCATTATCACACCATTAGCATTACCACTGTATAGACTGCTGCACTGAGCCACCTTCTTTGCTGCAACATTGTCCGGATTAGTCCTGAGATGTAAGGCCTATTACATTAACTAAGCACTCTTTCAATTTTATATGTACAATTATCCTCTGCTATTCTTCACAAAAACACCAAAAGCATGTTTTTACTTTTCTCTGGATCTAATTTCATGTAGAATCAGGAATAGAACCAGTTGAATGATGATTAAAGAGTTATTTGTTTACGCTTTTAAAACATAATCTGTACATTTCTTTCGCGGGTCGAGTCACAATTGTTTTTCGGTGACATGACCTTGGCTCTACATATGTAGAGAACACAATGACCTTTGGTTGCCCTTGGAAACACCATTTCTGTGGCTGATGGTTCCATATGTATACAGAGTATATATTTCATTGGACATCTTAATAATTGTACTTAAATAATAAAAGGAAGAATCACAACACAACATGGTATCCAAGGTTGACAGAGGGACCATTGTAGGATGTAGATATTCTTTGCAATATATAACGCTATTCATTTAGTTCTCCCTAAGGCTTTTTGAAATGTTTTTTGCATTTTAAAAATGTATTTATACCTGTACATAACATCAGGATTATCAGTAGCGTCGAATGTTCTGTGATTGAAAGTGGTATTCATGTATTTATGACGGTTAGAAAAATAACCTATCTTTCTCTCACTGGTAAAGTAAACATAGCACAATGCCTACATTTTGACCAACCTCCCCAAGTACAATTATACAACACAGTTATATCCAGCGCCGTCTGTGGTCCAAGAATCGTTACGCGATAATCCTGGTAGATTACGTCATTATGTACTGACCAAGGTGGAGTTGAGAAATCTAGTTTGTAAGCATTTTTGTATTTTCTCTTTACACAGGAGTCTGTGCTCTCCCCCTCAACCTCCTGGCTTTCAGTTGCATACATTCCACAACTACTTAGTAGTGTTATGCTTGGTTCTAGCTAATCAAAGACAAACTTAATTAGTCTGTGATGCTTTCATTGTGATTAACAGGTTTAGGGCTGATATGAGTGCTAAACTTTGATATATTCAGAGGGAGTTCTAAAAGAAAACTTACCATCAAATACTGTTTGGGTGAAAGTTGTTATTCAGTGATCAGAGAGGTAGAAAGTCCGTGCTAAAACCTATGTCATGTAGTAAGGGTGCCGTCCGCAACCCAAGAAAACATATTTGGAGAAATGTCCAAATAACAATGTATCGTTTGCCATGAGGACGAAAGCTATTGCATTTAGTTAACATGAAGTAGAATTATGTGAACTAGACGGCACATCAATTTGTGTTAAGTAACGATATAACGATGTACTTTGCTCTTTCCTTGTCTTTAGCGTGGTATCCTATGTCTCGGCATGCGTGGACCGAAGTAAAGCTTACCACCATGCCACATGCCCCACCTGCGGTGATTTGTACATAGTCAGTCTAAGGCTACGTGAATGTCTTAATTTATGACCCTAATTATTACCATGAATGTACGAAAGTTACTTATCAACTCGCCACCTTGTACAATTCATACCTATTTACAGAGGAGAAAACACTTAATGATTGTTCTCACAGACGCACCGTCTTAATATCCGTGTAACCTGAAGGAGACCAACTCTATGTGTTATGAGACAATTTGTAACCGCTGCCATCCCCATGGTACTCCAGGTCCTTTTATACTCTACCTGACTCCCTTTTGTGGTTCTACCCTACAACCTACAAAGTAGATGTGCAAATATGTAAAGTAAATAGTAGACATTGTAAGATACAAACTAGAATCAGAGGCAGACAGGCATTGAGTGAGTTGTGTCAAGGTTCAGGAGGAACAGCGGTAGCTGAGCGTGCTGCATTGTATTACCAGCACGAGCAGCAGGCATACCATTGAACTATATTATTATATAATATAAACATACATGTGTCTGTGCTGTCAGAGATAGGACTTATTGTGTTAGTCTCCAACTAAGGTGCAAAGAATACAAAGAATATTAAGGGAAAAGGATAAAAAAAAAGAATTCATTCTTTCTGTTTGTTGGCGTAATCCCAAAGTTCCAGTATTAGTGAGGTCATTGTAATTCTTCACCGAGTCAACCTGTGCAATACCACTTTTCTCTCTCATAATGAGATGTAGCTGTTAGATTCTGTTGACATCAGTCTTGTGAGCCATAGCTTCCTGGAAGCTCGAAGCTTGATATCTATAACCATGTCAAGCACACCCCTTAACGACAACTCCTATAGTTCTCCCACTCAAGGCCAACTGATTCCAGCAGCAGATCTGTGTGAATTATATTATTACATCAACCCCACAATTTGACTGACATGGTCATTGTCACAACCATAGGTCCACAATACTGGTATGTAGTTTAGAATGATGAATCATGATGTCCTTAAATCAAAACATTTTTTGTTAAAGACTGCATAGAATGAACCCTGAATATAATTTGTAATACAAAGAAAGTCAATTTGTTGGGTATGTAACCGGCTACTTGTAGGGCAAAGTTTACAAAGTAATAATTATTATTATCAAATCATCATTGTCTGCTGTGTGCTGCTCTGCTCTGTAGATGTCAAATTGAGGGTGTAGAAAAATGAATAAATATTTTGCCTATAATGGTGAAAACAATTCCTTTTGTGTTGTATTTTATTCTGAAACTGGTATTGGTTAAGCATGATTATAGACTTAACAAATAGCATTAAACAAATTAACTTAAATTTAATCTTTTAAAATCATAGGTTGCCGTCATGGCCATATCTGCCAACATATATTTATAAATATTGAGCATTAAAATGCATCGAGTTTTCAACTTCATCATTAACATCAGGAGATTGATGCTTAGACATAGAGACACATTCAATAATCTATCCATCAAAATTGGTTCATACAAGTAAAACAAAGAGGAAAGGCTGCAGGAGGCAGGACACACCACCTCAGAAGAACAGGCTGTCCCCCACACCAGCACAGGAGGCTAAACATATCAACTGCTAATCCAACTCCAGCCATTAAATGTACAAATAGTAATCACAGACATTTGAAGGCATGTATTCATTTAACCCTCTAAGGACAGCATTAATGCATTATGCCCTTGGTCGTCATGATGCATAAAAGCAGCCCTGGTGAGTAACTCGCTGGCACTGCATTGTTGCATCATGATGACATATCAACAAATACATTAATGTTAAACCAGTGAGGCAGGTAGCACTGGCATTATGAACATTTTTAAAGTAGCCAATAAAACGTGAAGCTGTCATCATTATATTTTTAAATAAAAAAAGTTGTCAATTGTTCTGAGTTTCACATTAGTAATAGAATGTACAAACAAACTGCAATGGCAAGCATAAAAAGAAGGAAGCCCTTTAGAATGATCCTCAAGACGAAAATACAGGTAAGAAGGTTCTCTGATTCAATCATAATTATTCAATGGGTTAAAATCAATTTAAAAGGAAACGAATGGAAAATAAATGAATATCTGAATTGGGGACTGTGGCATGTCTAGTCTGTGTAGTTGGGGCAAGAGTAGAGGCTGGGCATAAATAAAAGACGTGTCTGTATTTGCTGTAAGGGAAAGGAAGATGCCACTACTGTGTGAGCAAATATTGCATGGAATATGCTATTTAATTGTCAAAGGGTGATCCATGCCATGTAGATTGTGATAAAGCCCGGGTTGGAGGTGCTGAGAGGTGGCACAGAGGCTGGGGTCAGGCCTGGTCAGTCTATGAACATTCTGTAACAAGGGGTGGCACCACTGAGCTGGCGACCTCTCTGCAGGTACACAGACCAATGGTAGGTAATGCATGTTAGTTGGTGGGAACCCAGATTGAGTGTAGGCCAGGGCCGTGGTAGCTTCTGTGATGCCTGTGTTACGGGGTTGACACGGTCAGAGAGGGATATTGGTGAGGCTGGTCTGGTGTGGAATGGCATTTGACCCCATTTGCTGCGGGGTCAAGCTCTTCCTAATCTTTATTGGTCTATTATTACACAAAAGTCACGTCAATATGGGTGGGATGAGTGAGGGACTATTGGCATGGATGGTTTCCTAAGGGCATAAGACTAACCCAAAAATATCTCAGGCAGGGCTAGGTTGTGTGCATCTTGCAGTTTTTGATTTTAGAAAGTGCTCCACTCACCAGGCCACATGTTGGGTCACAGTCAGGCTATGGTAAGATGTGCTTGGAGGTTTTTGCTGCAGACTGGGCTGCTATTATGGGATGGCTGCTGGAGGATGGATGGCAGCCAGTGTTGTTTTGGACTGCTTGGAGGGGAGAGGGGATTACATGTGGACTGCTGTGTTCTAGGAGGTATGGGACAAGGTAGGAGAACAGCCAATGGGACCAGTGATGACCAGAGAGGGGCAGACAAGGGGAGGAGGCTGTGTGAGTGTACACTGGGACAGCAGCATGCAGCACAGAGTGCCTGCCTGCCCCTGCAGGCCACCCCTTCCCACCCAGCCCACTGGTGTGTTGGTGTGAGGGCAGGGGGAGGGGCAGGCTGTCTGTAGGCTGGTAGTGTCTGTAGTACACACAGCACTGGATTTACCCAGGACTATCCCTAGATGTAATTGTTTGTTAATGTCATGTGTTATGTAGTTATGCCTCTCTGTATGACCCCTCCTCCTCCTCCCCCCCCCCCCCCCCCACCCCACCCTGCTCCTCCACCAGTGTCCCTCACTGCTGCAGGGGCAGCACACACAAAACTAGCGCTACCCACTCAGGTATGGTAGGGGAGCGGTGTGTGTGGGGGGGGGGGGGGGGGTAAACATTGTATGGCTTCTCATTATGTCCCACGGTGTATTAAGTCTTTCTGCCTAACTATCTCTCTGCCTGCCTTTCTGTCTGCCTGTCTGTCTGTCTGCCTATCTGCCTGCCTTCTTCTCTCTCTAAACTGGGGATCTGGATGAGGGGGTCCCATGTCCCCTGTCGATTATAAGAAATGCCCATGTCCCATGTCACTAAGCAAACACCTGTGTCACTTATGTCACTAACCTAATTCAATGATTTGGTATTCTATATAGATAGAGAAACCTGAACCCACTTTTAAATTTTATTCTTTTTTGATGTAGAAAAAATTAGCAAATTATTTGAATAGGAATAATGCACATTGTAACAATCCCAGATTTCAATTATAATTATTCCCTTTTCGCTAAGCTTGATGTCATGTCACTAGGCTTTATCTCACATGTCGATTTTAAGGTTTGGCCATGTCATATGTCGATTTTAAGAAACAGCCGCATCAAATGTTGATTTTGAGAAATGCCCATGTCGCCCTGTCAAATTCGGTGGTCCACACCCGTGTGAAGAAATGAATTGTTTAAAAATACTCCCTAGGCAGGGGTTACACACTGGTACACTACAGTCTATGTAGCGTGACCAAGCCACTATTAGACATTTCCAAAGGCTATATAATTGTGTAACACCATCAGGGCTCCAGGGAATAGTGCAGGGTTGCCCGACCATCCCAAACACTGGTTTCTCTCTTCATGTAGATATAAGTTTCAAAAAATTACATAATTGACTGGAAAATAAAAAGTCAGCCTGGATGAGGTCCTAACCCATCTCTATGTATAGGATTGGTCTGAGGGGTGAGACAGCACTATAGAATCAGTTTCAGAGTATCAGTCCGAGGGGTGAGCCTGCTCTATGCGGTTAGTCTCAGATTATCAGTCTGAGGACGGGTACTGCAGTATGGTATCAGTTTCAGGGTATCCATCTGAGGATGGGGGCTACACGATGGTATCAGTTTCAGGGTATCCATCTGAGGATGGGGGCTACACGATGGTATCAGTTTCAGGGTATCCATCTGAGGATGGGGGCTACACGATGGTATCAGTTTCAGGGTATCCTTCTGAGCACAGGGGCTACACGATGGTATCAGTTTCTGGGTATCCTTCTGAGGATGGGGGCTACACTGTGGTATCAGTTTCAGGGTATCCATCTGAGGATGGGGGCTACACTATGAACTTAGTTTCAGGGTATCCATCTGAGCACAGGGACTACACTCTGAACTCAGTTTCAGGGTATCCATCTGAGGATAGGGGCTACACTGTGGTATCAGTTTCAGGGTATCCATCTGAGCACAGGGGCTACACAGGGGCTACACTATGAACTTAGTTTCAGGGTATCCATCTGAGCACAGGGGCTACACTATGAACTCAGTTTCAGGGTATCCTTCTGAGGATGGGGGCTACACTGTGGTATCAGTTTCAGGGTATCTATCTGAGGATGGGGGCTACATGATGGCATCAGTTTCAGGGTATCCATCTGAGCACAGGGACTACACTCTGAACTCAGTTTCAGGGTATCCTTCCGAGGATGGGGGCTACACTGTGGTATCAGTTTCAGGGTATCCATCTGAGGATGGGGGCTACACTATGGTATCAGTTTCAGGGTATCATTCTGAGCACAGGGGCTACACGATGGTATCAGTTTCTGGGTATCCTTCTGAGGATGGGGGCTACACTATGAACTTAGTTTGAAGGAATCCATCTGGGCACAGGGGCTACACTATGCTTAGGACACCTTAGACCCAGTTTAAGAGTATCAGTATGAGGACAAGAGATGGGGGTGGTGAGAGTTCGCGCGAACATTTTTTACGCCCCCCCCCCCCTCGAGAGTGTGTTGAACATTTCATCCGTCCCCTCGGCAAGGTGGCGATAGATTTGAACTATAGTAACGCCCTGGTAGGAGGGGTCGGAAACTTTTATGCCTCCCTGGTAACACCCCCTTAAGAGTATCGGTCTGAGGACAGGGGCTTGATATAAGAGCATGGACTGATTTCAAGAGTAGTCTCTCAACCCTCATGAAAACAGTAAGGTAGAGGTATGAATTAAGAAGGCAATCTTAGGTCAGCCCATGTTAAGGCTCCGGAGCTAACGTAAGAATTACTTTCATCTCCAACAGAGGCCTAGGCGTGTATCTGGAGCTAATATAAGAATTACTCCTGGGTTAGATTGAGGCTAAGGGCTGTGTCTGGAGCTAAATTAAGAACTACTCTAAACCTAAATCAAGGCTATGTACTGTATCTGATGCTCATCGGACCCTCACCAAAGGCATGCTTGTACAAGTCAAGCCCCGGCTTATATCCTCATCGGACCCTCACCAAAGGCATGCTTGTACAAGTCAAGCCCCGGCGTATATCCTCATTGGACCCTCACCCCAAAGGCATGCTTGCACAATTTTCAAGCCCCACCCCCTACCTCCCCATGTGATCGGAGCCTAAACAGCTCTCCCCTCTGCCGCTCTCCCGATCCCCCGGCCCCCGATCCCCCGGCCCTTGATCCCCACGCCCCCAATCCCCCAACTCCCCCCGATCCCCTGATCCCCCGATCGCCCGATCCCACCGATCTCCCCCAGCGCCCGATCCCCCCGCCCCCGATCCGTTCCCCGCCCCCGATCACCGATCCCCCCGCCCCCGATCCGATCACCCCGCCCCCCATCCCCCCGCCCCCGATCCCCCCCCCCGATCCGCCCCCCCCCCCGATCCCACGATCCGACTGATCCCCCCGATCCCCCTGATCCCCCAGGTCCCACCGATACCACCGATACCACCAATCCCCCGGATCCCCTCGATCCTCCGATCCCACCGATCCCACCGATCCCACCGATCCCACCAATCCCACCGATCCCACCGATCCCCCCGATGCCCCGATCCCCCCGATCCCACTGATCCCATCGATCCCACCGATCCCACTGATCCCACTGATCCCACCAATCCCACTGATCCCACCGATCCCACTGATCCCACCGATCCCCCCCATCTCCACGATCCCACCGATCCAGATCCCATCGATCTCCCCGATCCCACCTATCCCACCGATCCCCCCCCCATCGAACCGATCTCCCCAATTGAACTGATCCCACCGATCCAGATCCCCCCGTCCCCAATCCCCCACCCCCGATTCCCACACCCCAGATCCCCCCACCCCGGATCACCCCACCCCAGCACAGGTAAGAGGCAAAAGAGTGAAAAAGTGAGTAGTAGGTGACGAGGAAATGGTTTGTGTGGTGTCTGGGTTCGACTCCCAGCGTTGACCTATGTATATATATTAATATACACAATAAAATGCCGGTGCAAAAGTGGACAGATTGGTCAGCGGTCCAGCCACACACACCAGATCCTTTTTGTTGGACTTTTCCAGGACTCGAGTACAAACATCTTTAGGGCACATATTTAGCTACTTGGTATCAGTTTCAGTGTTGCCGGCATCATGGTTCAAGAGAAATACCCTGCTTTTCAGTAATGGTCTGATTAATCTACTACTAAAAAGTAGCGCTCCGAGAACCTGATTGAGACATATCAGCTCTACAGTATGCTGCACTTGTCCAAGACCCAGTCCCTGACCAAGCAACACAAGTACAAGGACGCAAAGAGTGGCCATGGACATGGGCACTTTCTGACTCACACTAAGATGCATGTGATGTTGAGCATTTGTTCACAGAAATATTGCAAATGTCAAAAATATCTCTCTTTGGTAATTTAGCGCTACAGGTTACGAGTATTGGCATGAATGAAAGCTCAGAGATTGAACAAATATCAAAGGGGGCTTGGAATTTAACACGGTATGTGAGGGCAGGGAAATGTGACATTTTTGGTTTCTCATGCTTAAAATATGCAACTGTTTATCTTTATAAAACAACAGAAATAGTGCAAATGGAAATGATATCTCTCCATGGTAATTTAGCAATAGCTTCCTTGTACTGGCATGTAAAAAGGCTTAGAGATTGAAGAAATGTAAAATGGTTTTTGGAACTTGAATTCATCTGGGTATATGAAAGTAGGGAAATGTGACGTTTTAGGTAGCTCATGCTTAAAACATGCTTTTGCTTATTCTTATAAAAAAAACAGAAATAGTGCAAATGGAAATGATATCTCTCCATGGTAATTGAGCAAAACATGTTCAGAGTATTGGCATGAATGAAGGCTCAGAGATTGAACAAATATCAAAGGGCCTTTCGAATTCAACATGGTATGTGAGGGTAGGGAAATGTGACATTTTAGGTAGTTCACGCTTAAAACATGCTTTTACTTGATCTTATAAAACAACAGAAATATTGCAAATGGAAATGATATCTCTCCATGCAGGCATGGGATTGGGTTTTGAAGAAAAATCCAAAAAGCAGCCAAAAGATGTGATCTGCGGGGAATTTTGTATGATTTGCATGGCATAAATCCCTCTAGAGACTAAGACCCCCCCCCCCTATTAATGTTAAAATATTTTTTTATTGGATCTGCACAAATCACAGGGATGACCTTTTTGGCCTAAAAAATCCGGAAATCCGGATAAATCCGGAAGAATCCCATGCCTGTCCATGGTAATTTAGCACTAGGTCCCTTGTATTGCCATGTAAAAAGGCTTAGCGATTGAAAAAATGTAAAATGGTTTTTGAAATTTGATTTCATCCCGGTATATGAGGGTAGGGAAATGTGACGTTTTAGGTATCTCATACTTAGAATATGCTATTGCTTATTCTTATAAAACAACAGAAATAGTGCAAATGGAAATGATATCTCTCCATGGTAATTTAGCACTAGGTTCCTTGTACTGGCATGTGAAAAAGGCTTAGAGATTGAAGAAATGTAAAATGGTTTTTGGAACTTGAATTCATCTGAGTATATGAAAGTAGGGAAATGTGACATTTTAGGTAGCTCATGCTTAAAACAAGCTTTTACTTGATCTTATAAAACAACAGAAATAGTGCAAATGGAAATGATATCTCTCCATGGTAATTTAGCAATAGGTTCCTTGTACTGGCATGTGAAAAAGGCTTAGAGATTGAAGAAATGTAAAATGGTTTTTGGAACTTGAATTCATTTGAGTATATGAAAGTAGGGAAATGTGACATTTTAGGTAGCTCATGCTTAAAACAAGCTTTTACTTGATCTTATAAAACAACAGAAATAGTGCAAATGGAAATGATATCTCTCCATGGTAATTTAGCACTAGGTCCCTTGTACTGCCATGTAAAAAGGCTTAGAGATTGAAGAAATGTAAAATGGTTTTTGGAACTTGAATTCATCTGGGTATATGAAAGTAGGGAAATGTGACGTTTTAGGTAGCTCATGCTTAAAACATGCTTTTACTTGATCTTATAAAACAACAGAAAAAGTGCAAATGGAAATGATATCTCTCCACGGTAATTTAGCACTAGGTTCCTTGTACTGCCATGTAAAAAGGCTTAGAGATTGAAGAAATGTAAAATGGTTTTTGGAACTTGAATTCATCTGGGTATATGAAAGTAGGGAAATGTGACTGGGGAATGTATACCCCATGCGTTTTTGAATTTGCAAAGTGTTGAGACTTTTTAAAAGGATTTATTGTGTCTGTTATTTCAAGCACAAAAGTGTTTGGATTCTAAACACTTCAAGTGTGTGAAGGACATGGTCTCTGGACGTTTTCGGAGACACCGGGACCCGAACCCAGGGCCTTCCGCTTTCCAAGCGACTGCTCTACCACTGAGCTACATTACATCCCCATGTCCTATCAGATAGACTGTGTCTCACGTGACTGGACCGGTATAGGAGGGGCGCAGTGACTACCTGAGCTGGCTACCCCTGTGGGCCTACCACTCAGGTGCGGGGACTACTATACTACACCCTCTCAGCTTCAGCGTAATCCTTCACCATACCGATTCAGCCAATCATTGTTGGAACAAAGTCTCTAACTGCGTAACCAACTACCCGTATTGTTCACTACCTGCTCCTCCAACTACCAACCGCCAGCAGGTGGCCAATCCCCAGCAAGTTAGAACACTTCCTGCCAACTCCTCAACATTTTCACAGAGTGCGCTCGGTGTCTCCCCTAGTAGCAAGCCCGCACGGGGCCAATTTGGTTTTAGCTCGGATTGGCTGTTTGAAGTCGGGCAAAACTGAGCTGGGTTTCATCTTGGGCAGATGGCTGGGCTGAAGTGTGGCCCCAATCGGGCTGCCCATTTCAGTTTCAAAGTGGGCTGCCCGCTTTGGGTTCATGTTGGGTAGATGACAGGAAGCCCGTCCAAAACCCAATTCGGGCAGCCCACTTGGGGCCACACCAAAGCCCAGGGCCCTAAACCAACGGGCGCCCATCGGTTAGCCCACTCTGGGCCGATGAGGGCTGAGGTTGGGTTTGGACAGGGCAACTGGTGTAATAGTTCTGATGATTGACACCAGATATCACTACTATACAATATATAGAGTTTTACAACAAAGCCAGATGGAATTGAGATCATACAATAACACAAGAAAAGGTTAGAGCGACGTAAAATAGGAAACAATAAATAGATGTTCTCACAGTTTGGAAATAAGATAGACTATAAATTTGAATGATGAAAAGGAGGTTCTCCAATCAGCTATCAAGTGTAGACACTATTTCTGTGGCATTACAATGTGCTTAACACAGTCTCATATGCTCCATGTGGTTATGAACTATGGATCTGAAGGCCAATGTACACCCTAGACACTTGTCTATGCTGCATCTGGCTCTGACCTGATGATAATAGGCCTGCTTGATACTTCTATTATTGGGTGGGAAGAATATGGTTATGCCTTTGGTTGATTAGCAGGACCTAGGATATCTGGTTCAACAAATACAAGAAATCATTGGGAAATGATTGAATGGATTCTAAATACCCATAATTATCAGGCGGTGCTGTGGCACCAAATTAGCAAGCCCGTCCAAAAACCGATCTGAGCCCGCTTTCAACCCGTCCAAAAACCAATCTGAACCCGCTTTCAGCCCGTCCAAAAACCAATCTGAACCCGCTTTCAGCCCGTCTTAAAACTGATCTGAACCCAAAGTGGGCAGCCCGTCCAAAACCAGATCTGCACCCAACATGGGCAGCCCAGACGGGGCCAGACCAAAGCCCAGTGCCCTAAACTGACGGGAGCCCATCGGTTAGCCCACTCCAGGCCATACTTGCAAACACAGTCTGGCCCCGTCTGGGGCCACAGTGTGTTTGCTACTAGGGTCCACCAGTGTGAGGGACACGGTTTCTCTGAAAATGACATTTCCGGAGACACCAAGACTCGAACCCAGGGCCTTCCCCTTGCCAAGCGACCACTGAGCTACATCCCCATGTCCTCTCAGACAGACCGTGTCTCACGTTACTGGATCGGTATAGGAGGGGCGCAGTGACTACCTGAACGGGCCATCCCTGCGGGCCAACCACTGAGGTGCGGGGACTACTAAGCCCCTACAAGTGTTTAGGTTTTAAAACACTTATAGCTGCACTGTGGTTCTAAACACTTACCAAACACTATTTTGAAAAGTGTTTAGCATTTAAACACTTTTTCCCTAAATTCTAAACACTTGTTTTGATTTTAACAGAGATTTTAAACACATATTCACTAAACACTCATTAAGTTTGTAGGTGCTAAGATTCATAGAAAAGTGTTTAGAATGGAAACACTTATATAAACACCTTTTTCTAAAGTGTTTAAAGTCAAACACTTTTTACCTAAAACACTTGTTTATGTGCCTTACTATATAGAAGTGTTTCTATAGAATAACGGACACAATGAGTGTTTAGATAAGTGTTTACTATCTAAACACTTTTTTTACAGTGTAGTTTATTTTATTTTATACCATACATTTCTAACTCTATAAACCGCCACATTCACCATCTGACCAATTTAGGCCAGCAAGGAAGCATGGCGGTCTATAGAGATTTCTTTATGTATACTAATGGTATGTATATATACAGGGGCCTACAGATCTCTGGCTTCTACTTCTATGTGTGACGTTCAACGGCCGGTGTAGAACAGATTTTCCTGAACCCGTCTGCAAAGCATGGAATGAAGTGACACCACATGGGCAGACGCCAAGCTCCGGCTCCAGTCTCCTTATCTTATCTCCACTATTGATCCTTGAGCTTAGTGGACGTACATTTACACATTAGAAGCAGGCTGAATACGTTTCAAAATTCATGATGTTTTGCCCATCCCAAGAAAGACAGCAGGCGCCACAAGTGAAAGCTGGCGTCTGTTACAATGGTAAAATGTCGACGTTCTACACGTCGCCGAACGTCATCTTTGTTGCTACAGAGACATAGGCTTTCATTGCCACAGAGACGTAGGTAACTATGATGGCATTACTGTGTTTGGAATAGCTGTATTGGTAACATTGGTTGGAACAAGTCCACAGAATCCACTCTGACGCCCACACAGACTGTGGAAATAAACTTGTTTCTCTCCGGCAGACCGACATAAGAGTTCTAGTCCTATTTGTACCTTATAGATTTTTGGTTGATGACTGGTAAGTGTTTGGTGATTTCAGAGAAATGTCAGCATGCCTGGCATAGCACAAAAATAGTGTTGATGGCACACGGTAAGGAGTAGGTTTGGTGTAAAACTCTGATACTACTTGGTCATTGCTGAGGGGGCCGACCTCCCCTGGTATTCTGATATGCATGCAACAGTAATATCATGACAATAAAAAAACACACTTCAAATTTGATATGTGAGGAAATAGACCAAGTTGAAAGAGCTGGTTGTTAGTAAAACAAGAATGTTCTTAGGTCACCAGGTTGGAAGACCTGTTTAACACTTCAATCATTCAAAGCAAAGTTATGTCAACTTGCAGCTCTGATGAGTGGCTCACAAGGGCTGCATGCAAGCATCACACTGATGCTACAGGATTGATAGGATGCATCAATACAGTGCTGTGAATTCCCATAGAACCACTCTGATCAGCTGACCTCCCTCATAAGTCGACCAGTTTGAGAGAATTGTATAGGCCTTACTCTGGTTAATTCTAATAGCTTCAAACATCAATGACTGTATGAACATCTATAGCTATAAGAGATGAAATAAGCCGACCCCTTTAAGCCTACCCCACTACTTTCAGAAGAAACTATAAACCAAATCAGGTCGGCTTATCAGAGAGGGTTTACGGTACTCACCGACACTGCATTAGTGTATCGTGACAATAAATGTAGACCCTACTGGGTTGATACACGCCTAAAGGGTCCAATACAGTGCAGGTCAAATACCGGCCAGCACTGCATTGGTGCATCATAACAATAAATGTTTTCTTTTAGCAATTTGAATGATGCTGCATTCATGCATCATGCTGACCCTACCCAGTTTATACACATCCAATGGGTCTAATACAGTGCAGGTGAATTACTGGCCAGCACTGCATTGGTGCATCATTATGACACATTTAGCACTGTGAGTGACCCTTCAATGCCGCATTCATGCATCATGCTGACCCTATATGGGTTGGATACATACCCAAAAGGTCCCATGCAGTGCAGGTCAAATACTTGCCAGTAATGCATTAGTGCATCATTACAATAGATGTTCTCTTTTAGCAATATGAATGATGCTGCATTCATGCATCATGCTAACCCTATGGGGTGGATACACACCCAAAGGGTCAAGTCAAGTGCAGGTATATTACTCACCAGCACTGCATTAGTGCATCATAACAATAGATGTTCTCTTTTAGCAATGTGAATGATGCTGCATTCATGCATCATGCTAACCCTATGGGGTGGATACACACCCAAAGGGTCAAGTCAAGTGCAGGTATATTACTCACCAGCACTGCATTAGTGCATCATAACAATAGATGTTCTCTTTTAGCAATATAAATGATGCTGCATTCATGCATCATGCATCATGCTGACCCTATATGGGGTGGATACATACCCAAAAGGTCCCATGCAGTGCAGGTCAAATACTTGCCAGTAATGCATTAGTGCATCATAACAATCAATGTTCTCTTTTAGCAATATGAATGATGCTGCATCCATGCATCATGCTGACCCTTTGGGGTTGATACACACCCAAAAACTTTCAAAAATGATGTGTCCACTTGGATTCGGATTCAGCACATTGAAAAACCCCTATAGCCGAATTTTCATGCTTTCTGCCAAAAGTGCCAATGTTGGTTGCTATATGTTACATATCTACTTGACTACCCCCAAGCAACATGCTTTAGCAGGTCCGGAAAATGGAGGAAAACCTTCCCCAGAGCCGTTATCTACACGCAGGTAGGTGTGAAAACACTGCAGGGCTCACTGCCTACTGGGTGAAATGGAGGAGCACAGAGGGAAAGTCTATAGAAAAAGCTTATTTATATGTGATTTCAAGGCAATCACCTGTATGATTCACTATTCCCCATGTATGATTCAAGAGCATAAACTAATCTATCTTATGGGATATAAACATTTGACAGCAAATTAATAGAAAATTCAGCAAATGGGTTATAAGAAAACCGTTGCTAATTTTAGCCCTGCAGTGTTTATGCTACAAGCAAAACCATTGCTAATTCTAGCCCTGCTGTGTTTTCACACCTACCTGCGTTGTGAAAATTAACACTGGTGTAAATAAGGGCTCTAGCGAGGGTTTTCCTCCATTTACCGGACCTGTTTAGTATTCCTGCTATATTTTTACATACAATTCACCCACTGTACAGACAAACACACCTACCGTAACTTCTGATGTAAAAGCCTAACTTTTCCAGCCAGGCAATACCTTAGCAACCACAGCATAACTCATTATCCCTCATGCAGACATGCTTTAGTATTCCATGGTGGTGGGGTGGTTGGGGTGTGGGGTTGGATTGATGTAGCTGAACATTGCCACACTGAGAAAAAAGAGTAAAAGAACAGAGATCCTCCAGTGCTGAGGAGTAAAAACTCCTTCACACTGTCCGCCTTTCTACCTGTGTTAACAGGATTACAGACCCAATGAAATTACTTTTTTTGCTCTCTCTTTACATGCTTCTATTTCTGGCTTTGGAAATGAATTTTCCTCACTCAAAAACACATGTATGCCCATCCCTCATAATAACATCATTCTTATATGGAGTTCTCCCTAACAGTGTCTTCTTTTAAGTACACTGTAGCTGTTCGATTGATATATCAATCATCGATGAGCAAAGCATATACATAATCGAGGGTAACATTCTCTATTTTGTTGTATAATTCATATTTTATGAACAGCATCAGGTAAGAACATATAGGTGAGCAGAATGTCATGTCCCCCATGTCAATTTATTCAATGATCAAATAGGATAAACTAAAATAGTCAAGATGATAAGAGAACATAGACTAAATTTATGAAAAATCTCCAAATCACAGCAATTACAACATATCCTCCCAATTGAAGGATTTTGCATCATATTTTTTTACCCCGATATTCTACTTTCTGTACGAATATCTATTTCGGTGGCAGCGATATCCTGTCATAAACCGCCCCGCTGTACGGGACTTACAGGGTCTCATTAATTAGATTAATGCCGCGTATTGATTGGCCGCTGTCGCCAGCTGACAGTCGCGACATGAAGCGATCGATGTGGGACGTCAACGCTTTGCCCCAGCCAGTATCTGAATACCCCTCCCTTCACCCCTTACATCACTCCTACAGCCCCACGCCAGTCACTCTATCCAAATAGGGCCCCTTACCCCACCCCACCTCTACTCTAACTCCCCACCTACACCCACAGCAGTCACTGTACCCACATAGGGCCCCTTACCCCACCCCACCTCTACTCCACATCCTCACCTACACCCCCAGCAGTCATTTTACCCACATAGGGCCCCTTACCCCACCCCATCTCTACTCCACATCCTAACCTACACCCCCAGCAGTCATTGTACCCACATAAGGCCTGCCCCCCCTTAGTACATGCCAACACAGCCCTCAAATGAGAGGCTGGTTAAAGAAATTACAGATCAGACCATTGGTGTCTTCTACAGATCAATAAATTCTGAACTACTAAAGGGACTATGTGTAAGGAAAAGGGGTCAAAACAGTGTAGTTATGCATCTTCTGTCCTGTACCCACCCAAGACTTTCATCACTGAAAATTCCTTGCAGGCTTGCCGTGTTGCGTCCCTAATCTTCCCACTTCATTCAGTACTTTGACACCTCGGTCCCCGCTCCCTCTTCCCTCCCCCCCCACCCTCACAGAGGGTCCCCCCTCCCCCTCCCAGTCTTTGTCCCTGTAAGGGACTCTGGTTATGTGGCACCCTTTGTTACAACACAAGACAGCTCAGCATTGTCTGAACCCATCCCCCCCCCCCCCCCACCACACACACTAACACACCTACCGTAAATTCCTACGTAGAAGCCTAACTTGTGTATACGGGACTAGCAAATTAGGCTATGGAGGCTGCCATCTTGACTCAGAGCAGTGCATTGTGGTTAGGCTCCTGACTCTAGAGCAGTGCATCATGGGTGAATTTCTTATCAATCCCTTTGTTCCAGGTGTGAAAGGAGGAGATTATCTCAATAAGGAGATGGGGTGTAGCCCCCGACTACCAGAGGCAGCAGGATGTGCTAGTGCCGTATAGACCCTTAAAGCCGCAGGTCTCGGTACCCCTCCACCGACAGTCAGGGCGCAGTCGGGACAGGTACTCAGCCCTATTTATAGGAGAGCTGGGGCTTTAACTTATAAGCTGCAGAGGGGCTTTTTAATATGGTAAATGTAGTATTGTAGTATACATCTAAATAACCTGCGTATAAGCCGCATCCCGACTTTCTCCCAATCCTAGATGTCACGTTGGCAATCTGACTTGTGTTTTAGCCGAGGCTTCTATGCGAGAAAATGTGTCATAATGATGCACCAATGCAGAAATATTTTAAAACCCAAACTCATTTTGTTGAGGATAATGTAAAAGTATACAAGAGCTTGCTGTTTTGGTTTATTATACTGCGAAGCAATATATATAGTATTCAGCATTAGTCTCCCTAAAAGGTATTAAATAAATAATAGGGCTTTTCAGTAAATTGAATATCTGTTTCAGCGGAAGATATGAGTACACCCCAAGTGAAGGAAGGCATGCAGGCAGCAGGTGTCAACTCTATCCTGCCTAAGGAGCATGGCGCTAAGTTCTACACCCTGCCCTTCGTCAAGAACTCAGAAAAGGATGTAACCGCTGTTGTGTCGTGGGACTCGTCTATTCACGATTCAGTCCACCTTAACCGTGTCACACCCAACAATGAGAGAGTCTACCTCATCCTCAAAGTAATTAGTACTTTAATAGCTTACATTATACCCAACAGAATATCTCTATAGAATGGATCATCTGAAAAAGACCCCAAAATATGTTCTTGAAACTTTCTTTTTTACCATGATAAGCTTTACCATTCCACTTTAAGAAAGATTTAATGAAAATGATAATACAAAAGAGTGCCATTTGAATATTAATTTCATAAAAATACTTAATATCAGGAGAAAGGAACATTTGGTTATAACAAAACCCATGCAGTCTACTGTGGATTAAATGCTGATATTGCTTACTTGTTCAGACTGTCGTGCGGTTGAGCCATCCAGCATCGATGGAGCTGGTGTTGAGAAAGCGGATCTGTATCAATGTTTACAAGCGACAGAGTCTCACAGACAAACTCAAGAAGAGAATAGGAAAATCGGTAAGTAAAAATCTTCTTTTTAAATAAAAATATTTTTTTACTTTTCAGAACGAGTTTTTGAATTTGAAAATTATGATAAGTTCCATCACAAAAAACAGCAGTGTTTGTACTAAGCTAGCTGATTAGTTTTAAAGTATTATTCATGAAGGATAAGTTAGATTATTATTATTAGCAAATCTGATGGAAAAACTATTGGTCATTATAATTCATTTATGATATCCAATATACCCTCATGATAAGACAAAAGATTCTTACGGTTAACATTTAAATCAAAATTGCATATCAATTTCTTCGTATCCTATATCCTATGCAAGAAGTTTGAAAATCAGTTCTAGAACATATTCTAGAATTAAGACATGGAAATCATGTTAAGTCATAATGTACGCGGGTGTGTGTGTGCTGTATTTGACCTACAGTAGTTTAGGCTGCAAGATGAGTAGAACAGTTATGTCATTGCATGGTGTTTGCTGATATGAATAGATTAGTTAACCTCATGTTCTTTGAAAGTAAGAACTATATGAATAAGAGCAGCCTTGCTGGTAAGGAAAACCTGTGATTTGTTAGGAACTTAGTATTTATTCATGAAGTGACAATCAACATGTACATGCATTGTGGTAGATGATGCATCTCATAAGTTTAGTTTCATCTTTTAAGTTGAATGAAAATATTCATAGTGGCAAGCTCCTTGTAAATGTATGTTAACTTTTGTCCCCACAAATGTATGGTGCCCTTAAGTGTCATGTCCCCTATTTCAACAAATGGTTTTAACTTTGATTTGATATTACAAGTCACTCACCAAAAGTGTACATTTTTACAATAAGACCTTTGCATTCTTTACTAAGAGTTTTGATCCACATACCGGTGTATAGTATTTTAAGAGTACTGGTATGTTTTGATATTAAAAAAACTATTTTTGAATCAAAGTATATACTGGTTGAATATCAAATCATTTGATGGAATCCATTCGAGGTAAATTGAGAAATTATTGATGTAGCTCTCAACTATCCCTCACTGCGTCACTGACCCTTTTCCCGCTTGTGGTCCATGAAATATTTCACTTTTGCTTTAAGACACATTCACATGTAACCCCCAAATCACTATAACATTTTTGAAATTATCATGTTCGGTACTATTAATTTCTATGGAAAAAGTTTAATTATGGAGTTGGTATTTTGTTGATCATTCCAGTTATGAATAAATGCCCCTTTATCTGTCCATATCATTTCTTTGGAAGAGGTGGACGATCTAAGTCTAAAACTTTAAGAAACCATGAGATATATAAGTATGCATGTCAGATCATTTACCCCAACCCCAAAATGCTCCCTGTTGTCATTCACGTTCAAGATTACACAGGCTGTTTGGGGGGGGGGGGGGGGGGGCTGTAGTTGTAGGTTCAAATCCAGAGCTTTTGTTATGGGAGTAATTTATAACATGCAAGAATAAGTTAAGATGTGCCACCTTTTTCGGAGTTCCAATTATTTGGCAAGGATTTCTGAAGCTGAAATCATTGCTGACTTAAATTCATAGCCTATAAAATTCATTTTCTAAAATTTCAAGATTTCTTGTGATCGTAAAGTGACAGTTCTGTAAGTTTCTGCAACAGTTGGCTTGTTTTGGTGTACTTTTGTTTGGCATGGTGCTCTCATGTTGTCTGTGTTGTGGCTTTTTCCCCTGCACCCCCTTGCTGAGTAGGTGATGACAACTTTGACGGGAACTGACTATTTCCAGGACTCTGTCTTCTCTACCGGCGTCACCTATGAGGTTGTGTCTAATATACCAAAGGTAATACTTTCCATTGAAGTAAATATGAAAGATATAGAGTTCTGGAAGTAAACACTAATATTGAAAGATGAATGGAGGTAAAGACTTTTATAGATGAGATCAGTCTCTGTGGGAAGTAAGAGAATATATTTTTTTCTACATGAAATCATTGCTGTAAAGACATTTGAATAATTATTATATATGATATATGCTTTAGTGACAATATCATTTACACATGATGCAATTTGACAAGAACATAAACTCCCTCTACTGGAAAATCCTATGAAAATAATCCATGTTTGTTAATCACGTAAACCTAAAAATAAATATTTAGAGTCAGTAATATATCCTCTGTTACAAGATTATTGAAGACTATCGCTTAACCCATCTATCCCTACTAACAATTTACTAGGCATCAGAAGACTTGGAGGACCGGGAATCACTTGCCCAGATGGCTGCTTCGACCCACGAGATCAACGCATCAGATGGAGAGACATATATTGAAAAATACATTCGAGGAGTCTCTGCAGTTGAGAGTATCCTCACCCTAGACCGTTTGAGACAGGTCAGTGCATAGATTATTCTAGTCTGTCTACAGTAGTCTGTAGTGAAGTAAATGTGAACAACTGTACATTCCCGACTCTACAGGGTGCACTCACTTGCACCCATAATGAGACTGACTGTTTTAAGTCATCCTGCCGTTCTCATTATGATCAGCATTGAAGATGTATAACTAAATTTGCATCATCATCTCATCCTGCAGGAGGTCGCCATTAAAGAATTACTTGCTGCCCGTGGTCGCCCCTTGCGCAAATCGACCAGTGTTCCCAACATTCATAACGTAAGTAATCATTTACGACATAAACCACACAAGTCTCTACAGTTCTTGCCCCTAAATCCTCACCATGAAACTGATAGATCCAATTGCCTGTTGACTAAATCTTTCTCCGGTCCAGTGATGATGTTATCGCTCCTGCCCGTTTCTACCCAATGTACATAACACTACACGAACACGCAAATAGTCATGTAGAGCTGTATATATATACGTGCAAGTATAAAGTTAGTGCTTGGCAAAGCATCTGTATCAAATAACAGTTTGTGTGAAATTTGCTACACATGTGCAAATTGGCTTCACATGAATGCTTTGCATATAGAATGTAGATAGTATTTTCATAATCCCTTAGGGCTTTCATTCAAAATAGCTGAAATGAAAATTGATAGGCCACACCAAACACATAAATTAGTCAATGGATTTCTGTTCTCAAAGTAATTATGGGGCAAATAGTTCTGTTGTGAAGAGCCTGTATTCCTTTTTACAAGGACTACGCAGTAGAAAGTTTTGGGAATGCTTTTTACTCTCCGTTCAATTTCCGGAATCCATTGCCCAATTTTGTTGTACAACAATACTGAATTCTATGATAGGTGTTTCAGGCGTTATAGAGTAGAGGTTCTGAAGAACACCTGTGCTTTGTTTATCAATTACACCACATGCTCAATAACAAAACCTGCTGATTGTTGGCCCTGTCCTTGTTCTACCGCGTCATGCATGACCTGTGCCCATCCATGTGTGTCACTCGTAATTTACAGGCGCTGATGAAACGTGCGACGAGTGTACCCAACATTGCCGACGTAAGACATGATAATGCACCGTGTTAAACTAAGCTGCAACCTCTCCATTTGTGATAGCCCTGATTGAAACAAAGCTAACACTAAGCTTAAGTGAAACACCATCATCAATGTAGAATCTTTAATCATCTTTAAGACCAATATGTAGCTGACTACAGATGTATGATTAAGCTTAGTATAGCTGCAGTTTCTTGATGGGGCTGTCAAGGGTATCTATCTTGTGTTGGGATTAAGGTTGGAGTGTTTGTGTGTGGTGTGTCTGTCTCATATTTGGGGAACTCTGGTATAACTATTAATAATTTATACTTTTCGGTGTAAACCATATGTGGTGGGTGGTCTTGGGGAGGGTTCCATGTTCTTCTTCTTTTACAAAGGTTTCATCAGAATTTGTTTCTCCAAAAAATGTTATTTAGGTGTATAGGTTAAGAATTATGTGTGTTGTCTAAGGTAATTGAGAATTCAGATGAAGCAAAATTTGTAGGAAAGCAATCCCAAATTTAGTCATATGGCTTCATATAGCAAGAACCTTTGGCTTTACAATAAACCAATGAAAAATCATGGGAAAGGTAATTTGCAAATTATAATACGGTTATTAGGCCTTTAATTGTGTTGTATTCTAGAACTTGGAAAAGGATATGTCTGTTACGTCTCGTATTGTGTATTTGTGTTAGGGTGTAATGTGTTGAGTGCCTTCAACGTCACAAATAAGAAGAGTGGTCTGTTACAAATCTGTCGTGCCTATAAACATCTTACTTTCCCTTCTCTCCTCTCAATATAACAGCTATTTTCAAATAAACTTTCTCTTAATCATGTGCAAGTGCAAAGGAAGAACTAAGATTTTGGAAGATCTTAAATAATGTCTTCTTCAACTGTTTCTGTTGCAGTCCGACTTTTTCTGTACCCTTCTCCAGGTAGAAAAACTTGGTCTCTCTGAGCACAATAAAGACAATAATTTCAAAGAAAATGTACATTTTAAAGCATATGCTACCTCAAAAAACAACTTCTTTGACTCTTTAGTTTAGTTCCTTTGATTGGTCTTGTATTATGGTGCAGGTAGTTTGCACTTGTGGCTTTGAGCCTTCACAAGCTGAAAGTGTTTGTTGGTCTGTATTAGCTACCTTAGTATTCAGATGTAGAGAGAGGGAAGTACTTGCTTAGCGAATACAAGTTACCTTAGGGATATTGGCCCAGTCATGAAATAATGTAAAGGTAGAGAAGTTTTGCTTTTACAAGTAGCAAGCTAGAGGCAAATAATATTCTAGAATATGTGAAACCATCAAATTCATTAATTCCCAGCCATTCATGCCAATAAATGACAGGTTAACCCCAGGGGTGCTTCATATTGTTGTATAGAGATTAGGTTAGGCATAACATGGCTAAATTATGTTAAAAGAGTAGACAGTATTATACATGGAGGATGATTAAGTCAATAATTTTATGTGGAAGCCGCCTAGAAGCATTGTAATTCCAAATGATGCTTATGACACAATAGGTAGCAGTTCCATGGATAGTTGGTGTAGCAGAAGCTGCTTTGCAGCAGCATAATCTTCTCTACTCTTTTGTCTGAAACAAATATCACATTTGTTAATCTATTTTATTCTACAGAAGTTATTACCATCCCAATATAGAAAGGATTTAGAAAGACAGACATTATACTAGTCTTCTTGCTTTATACAATTTAGAAAAGGAAGTGATGTCTTTAGCTCAGACCTGTATAACTGTATAAAGTTGCTAAGAAGGGATGGTATTCCCCAGGAATACACCTGTATCTTCTACCCTGGTCCCTGTGCCTGATGTTGCTCTGCATGTTGCTGCTCTCCTTCCTTTCCTTCTGAGTTTGTGTATATGTCAGGACTTACGTGTACGTAACATTGAAGATATCAAGTGTGACCCTTTTCTATCGAGCACAAATTAGCATGTTGTGTGACCACTTTAAACTTTCCTAGTACTAAGGTTATGTTAACAAAATGCAGGCAATATATGCCATGTTTAACATGATACTATGTTAGGGAGATAATACTTTTAATATTTGACTGTAAGAAGAATATCTGTTTATTTACAATAAGGATGTTATCTTTCAATATACAAACTAAACCTAACATAGATCAAAACATCTTCGAACTTACTTTTAAAGTAGTTTTGATTCCATACTTAATTTATAAGTTTGGGAATACTTTGTCAAAAAACTACAAAATGAACTATTGTTTGTGAGAGGAAAAAAAGAAATTCTTTAAACAAACATTTTCAGAAACATATTTTACACAAAAGAAAGACCCGATTTAAATGAAGAGAAATTTCCAAATTACTGTATCATAACTGTTCTCTAAATGAAACATTTGACCAGAACATCTCAAAGAGTAGGGACATAAGTGACATATTATAAAGAAAATCTCATACTATAGACTCTCTACTCACTTTTACTATAGATGTTCCAAGTCGTCTACCTGTGGATGACACAGAAAGTATCAGTCCTGGTCCCTGCACCCAGCTCCAAACTCACACCACATGTTTGATGGAAAAGGCGGATATATGGCCAGATTTATCCCGCTTAGTATATCCTCTGAAATTGAGAGAAGAGATACATGAATATAAAGATAAATCAAAATCTAAGAGAAGAAAAAAGTGTCATTTTTACATGGTGTCAGTTTGTCCCTGGAGTGCTGGGAGCGGGTACTTGTCAACGTACAGTTTCTGTAGGGGTGAAATACCTACATCACCTTCCTAGACATGTGGTGGGCCTACTCAGCAAGCTCCTGGCAAGATGCATGAGGTTGCTGCAACAGAATATGCAATGCACATACCCATTGTTCAAAGTCATGTACTTCTATGTTGGGTTATGAATAGGAGAACATTTGGAAAGTTTGTCTGCAGATTTCCTTTCTAGTCTGGCAGGGATGACAGAAAGTGTGAAAGGCTTCTTTGGCATGTTGTTGAGATATTACCTTGAGAGGATGTGGGGGAAGGGATGCAAAATATGAAAATATAGTTATCAGAAAATAATCCCTGGATGATTTTAGGTAACTTTTTCATGACAAAATTGACAGCCAGCTTATGAGAGGTGAAGGCTCCTGGATGGAAGTTTCAGTAGGAAAAAGCCACAACACAGACAACATGGAGAGGTTCTGAAAACATTTGGTAGATTTAAGACTATTGCTAAGCTGTATACAATTCTAAATCTCTTAAATAGCAAATTGAATTTATGTACAGGATAAAAATGTTTATATGCAGTGAATGTTTACCAAAATGTAGTGTATATGGGCCAAGGAAATATGATCACAGTCCAAGTTTGGCTTCAAATAATATCATAGCATTAAAGCTGTCTTTTGCTGGCTGCATCCATCTTTGCCTTTTGCTGCTGAATGGTCCCCATACCTGGGAAGGATGCTGTTCCTAGGGAGCATCCATTGTATGACTCCAACTTTGTGCACCCCTCACCTGTCACCCTCTTCTAACCATTACAGATACTGACTTCTCCCCGAGGGTTGGATGAACAGGTAATTTATTCTGCTTCCATAACGGCATGTTTTCCTACGCAATACACACAAACATGATTCTTTCTTTACAGTTGCCACCAAACCCTTCTTTTTTCTTTTTTGTTATTAATTTCACTTGAATTCTCACTATCGTTTCATGCAAAGGTTAATTATCAATTTATTGTATTATTAGGGGTTATATTCATTAGGTATTATTGTTTCCCTCATTTGTGCTATATACCTTGAACATGGATTTTTGTCTTTTAATAGAGTTGAGTCACATATGATTGAATTTAGATATATTCATTTAACCAGAAAGGAATTGGTATTCTCAAACAAAGCATGATCATTTGCTATGACAATAGTTGAGTCAGGGTCAAGGATTTATTTTTTACTTTGAATTGTGTATCATGACACTGTTTGCCTTGTATGTGCACAACACTATAGTGATATCAATATTCTGCTGTTGGGGGGGGGGGGTCATGGGCAGGATGTTTTTGTTTAGGATGTTTTTGAAACTCAATAATCATATTAGAGTTTAAATGTTAAGAATAATACAGATTCATATTAATACACATAGTATGCATTACTCTGAATGTTATTTGACACAAAACCTTCAGGCAGTTAAATTTCTAAATTAAACATTAAAATATGTCTTTTTAACATGACCTTACTTTAAGTGAGTTAGATCTAATGTCTACCACCTCTTATTTCTCTAGTTCCTAACTCTCCCTTATTGATATCCAGATGCGGACAGACAGCTTGCAGGACTTGTCCTACGGCAGTGGGGACCGCTTTGCATCACTCCCAAAACAGTTCACGGCGCCTTTCGACTTCAGACACCGTGGAGTCTCAGAGGATCTTGCCAAGGAGCTTATTTTCGGAAAGGATGGGGCTTTGCTACCTAGCAAACCAAGTGGTCCATTCAGCTTAGGTAGGTTGATATGTATTGGACTTGTACCAGAACATCTTAATGGTTAGAATTTCACTGACACTGCTTTTGAAACCTGTTCATCAGACCGTACGTGTACTGTAAGCTCAGTGGAGAGTACATACTTGTACGCTTGCTAAATAAATCTATACCTTTTATGATCTTACTTTAGATTTTATTTCAATGTGTTAAGAAATTCTCAAGCTACTTCGGAGTCGGCTTTAAAATGTGAATAATTCACAGTGAGAACATGAGAGGCCTTTTGCTGGGAAAGGGATATCTAGATGTTTTCACAAGTGAATTATACTGCTATATTATAATTATTTTCATTTTTTTATGCCGAAGTGGTGGCGTAGCCACCTGGTGGTGCCGCCAGGCACCACCAGAACGAGGTATATGATGTTTGCACTTTGCCAGAAGTCAGAACGGGCGCCGCCATCTTGGATTGTGCCGCCATCTTGGATTAAGGTGTCACAACACAAATTTATGCTATGTGATAACAATAATATAAATCAACCTTTGATAGTTTCTGAGGTTGATTATAATCATACCTACCCCCCCTAATATGTACCCAAGGAACTCAATGGTTCTATCAATTTGTTGCTAATACAGCTGGTTGCCTAGCAACGGCTATTCTAATTGTTTATCTGCCTAGCAACACACATTTTCATGGTCCTGAAGTTGATTATAATCATACCTACCCCCCCTAATATGGACCCAAGGAATTCAATGGTTCTATTGGTTTGTTGCTAATACAGCTGGTTGCCTAGCAACGGCTATTCTAATTGTTTATCTGCCTAGCAACACACATTTCCATGGTCCTGAAGTTGATTATAGTCATACCTACCCCCCCTAATATGGACCCAAGGAATTCAATGGTTCTATCCATTTGTTGCTAATACAGCTGGTTGCCTAGCAACGGCTATTCTAATTGTTTATCTGCCTAGCAACACACATTTCCATGGTCCTGAAGTTGATTATAATCATACCTACCCCCCTAATATGGACCCAAGGAATTCAATGGTTCTATCCATTTTTTGCTAATATAGCTGGTAGCCTAGCAACGGCTATTCTAATTGTTTATCTGCCTAGCAACACACGTTTCCATGGTCCTGAAGTTGATTATAATCATACCTACCCCCCCTAATATGGACCAAAGGAATTCAATGGTTCTATCCATTTGTTGCTAATACAGCTGGTTGCCTAGCAACGGCTATTCTAATTATTTATCTGCCTAGCAACACACATTTCCATGGTCCTAAGGTTGATTATAATCATACCTACCCCCCCTAATATGGACCCAGGGAATTGAATGGTTCTATCCATTTGTTGCTTATACATCTGGTTGCCTAGCAACGGCTATTCTAATTGTTTATCTGCCTAGCAACACACATTTCCATGGTCCTGAAGTTGATTATAATCATACCTATCCCCCTAATATGGATCAAAGGAATTCAATGGTTCTATCCATTTGTTGCTAATACAGCTGGTTGCCTAGCAACGGCTATTCTAATTGTTTATCTGCCTAGCAACACACATTTCCATGGTCCTGAAGTTGATTATGATCATACCTACCCCCCTAATATGGATCCAAGGAATTCAATGGTTCTATCCATGTGTTGCTAATACAGCCGGTTGCCTAGCAAGGGCTATTCTAATTGTTTATCTGCCTAGCAACACACATTTCCATGGTCCTGAAGTGATTATAATCATACCTACCCCCCCTAATATGGACCCAAGGAATTCAATGGTTCTATTCATTTGTTGCTCATACAGCTGGTTGCCTAGCAACGGCTATTCTAATTGTCTATCTGCCTAGCAACACATTTCCATGGTCCTAAGGTTGATTATAATCATACCTACCCCCCCTTATATGGACCCAAGGAATTCAATGGTTTCAAGACTCAAGATTCAAGAAGGTGTTATTGACTAATGTATTAATGATACACTTATGTCAGCACCAAATTTGTATTAATCTCATTATTAACAATTTTTATATAAGAGTATATACACTTTATGGCTCCTGTCCTATTAGCTTTATTACAATAATTGCAACATCTATTGTAATTGTTTATCTGCCTAGCAACACACAATTCCTTACCCCCTAGCATGGACCCAAGGAATTAATAGGAAATGCCATATTTGAAGTAATATCATCCTTCCCCCTGATAACCCCTTCCCGGCCCTGCTTTTTTGGTGTCTTAAATGGGTTCCCTTCAAACATACCAACCATGTAGACATTATGTTTCTTCGAACGCAAGAATTGCGGTTGTTGCCGCGTATAAAAATGCCTGAGGCATTTTTTTACGCGGCAACGACCGCAATTCTTGTTACAATAATTTTGTTGGATATTCTATCTCAGTCACTTGCTTATTCAGTAAGATTTCTATTTATTGGGGACCATGTAGTGTAGCATTTTGAGAAATGCATCACAAATACATGAAATAAATTTAAAAGCAAAAAAGAACAAGATGCCAAAGGGATTGTAAAGATTATACTTTTAATGCAGATTTAGTGTCCAGTGTAAATCTTTTCTCCCAGAATAAAACTGTAAGGTGAACAAAATGAGACTGAACATCTTTTGAAATATAAGCGATTCTTTGATATTACTCCACAAATAACTACCTGAAAGGAAAGGCAGCAGTTGACTAATGATGGATTGTGTAGAAAAGGGCAAAGACAGGCTCGTCACATTTGCCCCCTTGTCCACCCTGCACCACACCCATACACAGACCATGACTACCCTGTGTAGACACATGACTACCAAACCTCACACTCACAGTATGATGCCTGTGCTGCTGCTACTATAATAAACCAGCAGACATACTTTACACTGTACAAAACTGCTTGTGAACTGACCAAATACTGAGCAAATTAGGCATGGATCTCATCATCCAGATGAGATCATATTTGTGAAGTGACGACATATATCAGATGAGGCATTTGTAATATTCCAGAACTGTAAGAAAGAAATTACAAGTTTGTATAGCGATAGTTTGTCTGCGATTATTCCATGCCTCCTCTATGAATACAACAGCACATTAAAGTTTGCGTTTACTCGGGTAATGACAATCTAACAACACACTGAATAGCATGTACTGCTGAAACCTTTGTAAATGCTCACATGATGATATGAGAACGTCTATGTAACACAGTCACTGCTCTACCACATCTGACCAATTCCCATGTGGACACTGGTCCAGCTAGGGTTACCGGTAAGAGCGTGATATCTTCACCTGTAAGTCACAAACTATTTAACGATTTGAGTACAAAAATAGACCTCTTACTAGTGTCAATGTTGGAGAAAAGTTAAAGCTGTAATAAGTCAAAATATTGTACATTTAAGAAGATTAGTGCTGGGGAGATGATCATTACTGGTGGTGATACAGCAGGGGCTGTGAATCTGTATTGTTAGTTTCTCTATATGGGGAAGGTGTGGAATAATGGTTGAGTACTAAAGGTTGCATGCACACTAAGCTGGAATGGCACATTATGAGACATGAACCCCTTCACACTAACACAACCTGACACAATGTTTTAAGTTGTTCACACCAACTGTGGGGGGTCACGCACTTCTGACTGTTAAACCAGGAACAAAAATGTCACCATGGCTTATGCTGATAAATTAAATGATTTTACTATTATGAACAAGCATTTGGTGCAAGAAATATTTCCTGATAACCACATTTGAAATTCTTGATGGAGCATGCCTGGATTAGATATTTACACAGAATGGGTTGGATTTTCTGCGGTACACAAGTCGGTGGAAATGCCATTTAAATCTTTGTCAATATCTTTCCATCATTTAGACAAAACAATGTACACAGGGAACCCTAAGCTAATCAGATGTATTTTTCTACATCAACTCACCTCAGGCTTGTGAGATATGGAGGATTCTCAAAGTTTTTTCTGGACAACTGGTCTATATCTGAATTGCCAGTTCGATGTTCCCCTTGCAAAGTGAAAACTATAAACAGAGTCAGTGCTGTTGGAAAGCTGCTTGGTAGTATGTAGTTACAAATGCAGCATAACTACATGAAGCCATAGTTTCTGAAAAACAACCTGCGACTTCAGAAGATGCTAGTCATGTCTCACTTGATTGACAAGAGTTGTTGGTATGCTGCAAATATGCCAACCTCAACCCTGTGTCAAATAGTGGGTGCAAGACCAGCTCTTGATGAAGTGGAGGTTTGTTTTTTGAAGTTATTCTACCCCTTAAATGGGTTACCGTATTAAGGAACTGCATTGCCTGAAGGCTCTGCTCAGCACAGACTAGTGGTTTTCAAGTCTTATTTCTACAGCAGTATAAATGAAATATATGAGTTGATTGAAAGCTATCAGATCTGGCTATTCAGAAAGAAGCAACTATTTTTGGCTTATTTTATAGGACTGCTAATGTAATCACACCCTCCATCTCTGAATAAATAATTTTTATGTTTATTCTCGACACTCTGGCGTTGAAAGATAAAAACCATTGTATATGTTCCAAATTCAAGATAAAGGGCCAAATGTCTATGATTCTTGCTGTCCAATCATAATTTGCATCAAAGAGCTTGCAGGACTTCTGACCTGCAGTGCATTACTTCTCAAAGGGGTAGAATAATGAAGTGAAGCCACCATAACAGTGATGTTACGATACTCTGATGTCTCTTTGCAGCCCGCCCCACCTTCTTGAACTTACGAACTAACATTTATAACTCCGTCACTAAGCGTATGTTATAACTACTACTTCATCAGTCAAAACCTCTTATTTCTGTTTTCCATAACACAAAAACCCACCCACCCGTATATACCTACCCCTGCATGCCTGCTTTTCACACGCCAGTAAATCCACTGTCGATGGTGTTCCACCGTCCTGCCTACTACTCCCCTGTTTTTCACCACTTCCAAGTTTCCCTGCAACTTTTCTTCAAACTTACAAGTATAATGCATATTAGCCATGTTACCCCCAGTTCACCAATTTTTGCTCCTTTGTTATTGTGATTGCTGATGATTGATGCCTGCAACAACGACTGTCGCACGCGCGGCAGGTTTGTGGTCACGTGCCATGTCATTTTGACCGTATGTTTTTGAACTTAGACTGCCGTTGGTTGGTTTTGTCACCTAGAATGGAGGACTATGAGCAACAGATAGTTTCATGATTATCTGTAGAAGATCTGGTTTGTCCTTGTCACCACTGCAGTGTCATGTTTTTCTTGTTACAAAGTTTATGACAAGTGGTCATTCTAGTGTTAGGACATTGTTTGGTTTTTGACGACTTCAGGTTCATGTCAGGGATCTGCTGAGCTTCCAAGATTTTGAGTATTTACAGTATAATTTTTGGGACAGGAGAAGTTTAATTAGATGTATACATTTTGTGTGTGGATAAGTTTTAATTATGTATTTATTCAAAGTAATATATAAGCACATATTTCTACGGATTAAGTAAGTATGCTTCCGAGACGCCGATATTACTTGAAGGGTGGTGTGCCAGGTAGAAACTACAGTGCCTATTTCAAATTTGTATTTTTACTTCTTTACATAAAAAGTACCCTTCAAGAATTCAGCCAGAATATAAGTTTTGCTCTACTCCTGATGCCTTTCAAAAAGTATTGAAATAGATCCTCCAGCATTATCCACTTGAGCTCAGAATATGTAGTAAGAAAGGTGGCAAAATGATGGAGAGTAAGATCCAACATATGATAAAGCAGATCCTCTGGCATGACGTACAACTCTCAACTTGCATGGAACCATTGTACAACAGCGCAGTTGTTAGTGACTACCTATTTGCGCTGAACCTGATTTGTTGGAGACAAATGCTTCTAGATATAGAACTGCTGCCCTCCGTCATGTTGCCCACCTCAAGTAGTGGAATACATGTGTAGTACATCTTTCTTACTTTATACGTCCATGCCCTCTAGCATTCCCAACCATCGAAACATTGACTTTCATCAATATAAGAGATTGAGTCTGAATCGCATGGAAAATACTGAATCTAGTTGAGGAACTGTAAAACAGTCTACTTTATAATTCAGTGGTTAACATATTCCTAGCAGTATGCAGAAAATGCAATGTAATGAAGCACTGCAATGGTATATTGCAAAGACCACATGGAAAATATATTAGAAAGAAACTAAAGATTCTATGCAGAAGAAGGACACAACACAAATAAATGCAAGTGTTGAATGTGGTATTACACATGCAAGGAAGTAGACATGGTTTTCAACAATTTCTTGAATGGTAAATATTTTTGGATTCTGACATGATTATCATATTACCTTGCAGCATCCCCCAAGGCCGGTGCCAGCCCCCAACCAACGAAACTCGTGAAGCCAATGAAAACTCTTGTCGAAGAGCAGCACGTCAGAGAAACCAAACCACTTCTTAACCGAGCTGACACTGATGATGTAAGTATCAATTTATGAATATTTTTCTGTGTGTTGATAATTTTTTTAATTCATTCTTAGAATGTTCTGTTTGTATTGGTGAGGGGGGGGGACTTAAAAATAGCATTATGTCATCATATATGTTTTAGAATTGGAAAAGACATGTTATCACTAAATAAAAAGCAGATTTGTATTTCAGTATTATTTTTCATCAGGTTTGACGCATGTGTTTCACATAATAGGCTTCATTTGATGCATCGTGATTATGGAAGTTGTACTTCTCTGAAGTCTACTAAAAATGCTAGAATTCATTAATAATACAAGAAGGATAGTTTTGGCTCCAAAGTCATATCCAGCATGAATGACTCTTGCCCGATCCTTCTTAATAGGTTCCAACGGCGAAGGTGGTAAGGAATATATAAGCTATTATGATAATGTGGACCTGGTGTTATAGGTATTTGATTTTTTTCAGATTTTGAGAGTAATAATGAAAATCTAGTTTAGTTTTCCTTTCTTCTTTGCTTAAAAATACTGCCCTACTTCAGTAATGCAATACAAATATGAAATTTAAAATAAAAAAAAGGAATAATATTAGTTAAGATAATTAATTTTAGGTTTTGTGATTAAGTTGATTATTAACATGAGCTAAACTTAAACTATGGCTTAGAAATTGGATAAGATTTCCAAGTATAACAGAATACAAGCCTACATAAACAGATTGCTTGCCCATATCCAATGAGAGACAGCTTGCTTGATTGACCTAACCTATGTTCATTTACTTACCAACAATTGACTATTGAATGTGTGAGAAATTAACATTAAGTTTTGTATTTACTTCTGTGAAAGAGCCTTGGTTTTGCTTTGGAAGGGAATGTACTTTGACAGTAACGCTGATCAGTTCTATATGCATAACAAATCGGGCCCAAATAATGACCCTTCCATTACACCTTGAGATGAGGAATAAAAAAGATATATTGGCCTTAAACTAAAAACTATAGAATTAAGATTAAGAGATCCATGAAAATGTATTAATGGAATTTCATCTTTCCGTTTCAGTCGGATGACGATGAGTTTGCCAAACTCAAGGCATCGCCGTCATCGAAAGAGGCAACAACAAAGCCAGCCCAAAACGACACAGCTTACGACAGTGATGACTTCACAGAGTTTGAGTCATACCAAGAGAACCAGCCCTCACAGTTCCCGCTGACGACAGCAGAGAGCGCCAACACCCGCTCTGACTCCATGACACACTCCTCCACCAACGAGAGCTTGACGGACATCCAGGCAGCCAAGAGCTTTACCCCAAGCATGTCATCTAGTGGGTACGGCTCGCAGGCCGTCTCCACCCAAACCCTCTCTTCTGAGGATTCAGCAAGTGTACGCAGCATGAGCATTGACGACACGCCAGACCAGGATGGCAAGGATAAGAAGCCAATGAAGCCAACCACTCTGGATGTAGAGCCCATGAAGGATTGCACGCCTGAGAAGGAGGCAGTTGTCGTACACAAAAACAATGTGCTGCCAGAGAAGGAGACAGTACCAGCGAGCAAAACCCTGAAGACAAGTCTCAGTCTTATTGACATGGAGGATGTTCCTAGTAACCTGGGAACTCCCCTCCAGCCAAGCAGTCCTACTGGGGATGAGGATGAAGACACAAAGTCACTGACACATTCAAATGGACATCCTGATGCCTCAAGGGACATTGAGATCTCTCAGGACAAGAAGGTCCAAAGCCTTCCTGAGAAAGAACAAAATAATTCCGAAGAAGGTAATACTGAGAAAAAGGACAATAAGTCAGATAATGATTCTTCAGAGGAGGAAGTAGTCGTTTCCAAGTCAAATGAAGGAAACGTGGACTTGTACAGTGAAACCGCCATGGATGAGCTAGAGGCTCTCGGTGAGGCAGAAGTGAATGTCTCAATGGAGGCAACGCCAAAGCAAAAGCCAGCAGCTGCTAAGGCAACGAAAAACACACCAACTGAAACAAAAATGGATGCTAATGCAAATCCAACAGAGGAACAGCAGGAGTCACGGGACAAATTCGAAGAGACACCACGAAGAGGTAGTGACGAAAAAGTCATCCGCAGGCGGAGCTGGCATGAAAAGCTGGACCGCCGATCTAACACAGTGGATGAGTCTTCTTCACCCTCGTCCAAAACAGAAGTGAAGCTGCGGAAAGGAGGGAGCATTGACGTATCTCGCCCCGGCAGCCTCAAAAAGCTTCGGAGTGGAGAACAAAAGGCAGGCAAGGGCACTCCATCGCCAGTTAAGGCTACGTACCGGCCTATGTCGATGCCTGTTGATCACTTAGTCAGTGCCATGGAGGAGAATTTGGACAATAGTATGGATGTAGATGATAACTCAGGTAAAATATGATAAAAGTGTTTTTCATACAACCATAAAGATAACGTGTTTGCCAACAATGGCAATAAATTTGAAAATAACCATGAATGAAAGCTGATTAAATGTGCTGTTGGTGCCTGAACAGTGATTACTGAGGTATTAACTTAGTACTTCTTTCTCAAACAAAGACTAAAACAACTCACATCATAGTTCATCCTAAAGACAGAGTCTTGTGTGCCCTATTTCAGATAACGACGATAGCATGAGTATCTGCTCCTTCGGTAGCAGAGCCGATCTGCACCGACTCGGGGAAGCTGCGGTGCCGTCGTGGGTACAGCCCGGTGAGCCGGTCATCGTCTTGTCATCACGCGGTGGTGCTTCTGTCAACGGCTCGGTCCAGTTTGTGGGCACCACAGAGTTCGCCGGAGGCAACTGGGTCGGTGTTGCTCTTGATACTGCTGATGGTGAGTGTATCTCAATATGAATTTAGGGTTTTAATAGCCACAATATTTTACAATATATATAATCTTCAAAGATGTTTTTCTCTGGAAAAAGGTATGTACGGTAGGTATGTTTGGGCCGTGGTGGCAGAACGGACAGCAGAACCAGGTGTATTGCACTATGATCTACCCAAATTAAAACTTCTTTTTTTTTAACAAAAAAACAAAACAATTAGTAGGTTGTGATAAAAATACAGTTCATATCAGTATCTAAAAATTCTATTTCATATCATTATTACTTCTTTCTATTGCCTGAATGCCCACTAGGTCTGCCTCATACTTACCAGATTAGGTTTGAACAAATTTACTAAATCGCCCGTTTCAGGAAAGAACGATGGCTCGGTTAAGGGCATTCGTTACTTCAAATGCCGCCAGAGGCATGGTATCTTCGTCCGTCACGACAAACTGATCATGGACAAGAAAAGGAAAGGTGTCAAAATGCGGAACGTCTCACCGTCACTGCGACGCAGCACAGGGAACCTGTCTTCTGCCAGCCCACACAAGGACAGCGGTTCCTTCATGAAAGGCACAGCTGCCAGTAATGCCAAATTCAAATAAACCGACTAAAGTCCCCCCTACAAACTTATTATATATTCACTCATCCTATACGAGGCCGAGGTTCAATTTGATATTCATATCAGTTCCCCATGTAGAGAAAAAGCAGAAACCCATATTGTCAGAAACTGGTGTCTATTAGAAATCCCCCCATGTGCGTTTTACTAATGTCGAGGACAGAGGTAAATTAATTGCTTCGGTGGCAAATGGGAATCTAGGTATTGACTTGCTTATTGACGGAGCAGATCTTGTTTAGGACTACAGGATACAACCTTTGAGTACAAGGACGGCAATAATAACTACAAGAGTTATGGTCTAAATCA
>CANHQG010000302.1:0-50638 GCA_947462335.1 Harmothoe impar
GCAGTGGCACTGCTTTAACTTCAAGTGCTTTATTTTAACCTGGTTCAAGTCTGTGACTAGAACAAGAGGCCTTGCCTTTGGTCCCCGCCCCCCAAGTCCAGCCTCTAGCATACCCTCCGGCATAGCCTGCCTTTGAGGTATACGCCTATTGGTGGTGCTCAGTGTGGGTACTATAATAGTAGGCCTAATAGTAGGTATGTGACAAAAAAATTCAAAAGCAAGATGAGTTCTTCCTTTTATGGCAGTCATTTGGAGTAACATTTTAGAAATCATATTTTGGAATTTCTCAGTTATCATAATTTTTAGGGAAATTAGAGCACTTTGAATGGGCCAAGGTTGGGCATATTTTCGTCATTATTTTAAACTCTACAAAGAAGAATTGCCTGTGACCTGTTCATGAATTTAGGCTCAAATTAAACCTTAGAAATACCCCTTTATGTATATATTTCCTGAAAGGCAGCAACATTGCGGACATATTGCAGTTTGTTTGGAGAGATTCTGGCATCTAGAACTAAAATTATAGAATTTCTATGATAAAAAGTTAGGAAAATCACTGATTATTCACAAAATTAATCAATTACCTAAATCTGCTACTCCTAGAAAACATAGTGCTCATCGATAGATTTTCTTTATATTTGGCCAAGATGAAGTTAAGACTATTAATTAGTAGGCCTATATCCTTAGCACAACCAAAACGTTCTGATGCGTGTAGTAAAAAGGGCCTCCCAGATGCCAGTGCTTTTTGTCAGGGGTCCCCCAAAACGTACTGATGTGGGGAGCAAAATGGGCCCTCCAAAGGCCAGTGTTTTGTGCAGGGGGACCTCCAGAACGTTCTGATGTGGGGAGTAAAAGGGGCCCTCCAGATGCCAGGATTCTGGAGGTGAGGTAGTCCCAAATGCCAGGGATTTCTGCATTTTGTCAGTACTTTGATAGTGAATATTTCCATGAAAAGGATGACTTAGGAATATAATGGTGAGATATTCTAAAATGTCTCAGGCCAGTCTTTATAACAAAGGAAAGTGGTGGGAATCACTTAGATGAATATGGATACTAATTGGTTGCATAATGTGCAAATTAGGTAATTATTTCAAGACATGTGAAAACATAGCTTTTTCATGAACATTGTAGATAATGCTATATACAATTAATTTCATCATTAAGAGCTCCATTGCACAGGAAAACACTTCAAGTATTGTTGTAGAGTGCAAATTAATAAATTTTATCATGCTTTATGCATATTTTTGAGTTATTTGCAAATTTCATGAAATACGCTTTAACCATATATGGCTGTACCATGTGAGATTAATTTGTCAGTTCTAAACATGTTTCATTACGTTTTAAAACGTTTTGGCACCTGGGTATCTTTAGTGATAATATGCCAAAATGTACTCAAATTGTTTAAATGTAAAATAGAAAACGTTTTAGGACGTTTTGGCAGCAGGATTTCTACAGTGTCCATACGCCAAAACGTACTAGTGTGCCTAAATATAAAATGCAAAACGTTTAAAAACGTTTGGGCAAATATGTAGGCCCAAATCTCATGTGAGGAAGTGGTAGAGGACGTGAGGAGATGGTAGTGGACGTGAGGAGAGGGTAGTGGACGTGAGGAGATGGTATTGGACGTGAAGAGAGGGTAGTGGACATGAGGAGAGGGTAGTGGACGTGAGGAGAGGAATGTGGACGTGAGGAGAGGGTAGTGGACATGAGGAGAGGGTAGTGGACATGAGGAGAGGGTAGTGGACGTGAGGAGAGGGTAGTGGACGTGAGGAGAGGAAAGTGGACGTGAGGAGAGGGTATGGCAAGCTGTTTGGGTAAAGTCGAAATAAACTGGGTTTATTTCAAATAAACCCAGTTTATTTCAACATAAACTGAGTTTATTTCAAATAAACTGGGTTTATTTAAATAAACCCAGTTTATGTTGAAATAAACTGGGTTATGCAAAAAAAAACTCCTATTTCTAAAATGAACTGGGTTTATTTGATATAGGAAGGGTTTCTTCGTGAAACCCCTGCTATTATGAAATAAACCCAGTTTATTTAAATAAACTGGGTTTATTTGAAATAAACCCAGTTTATTTCCAAAACCCCACCTATTTCGACATAAACCCAGTTTATTTAAAATAAACCCAGTTTATTTAAAATAAACCAAGTTTATTTTAAATAAACCCAGTAGATGTAATAATAGGAGGATTTCTTTCAAATAAACCCACTGGGTTTATTTCAAATAAACTGGGTTTATTTCAAATGAACTGGGTTTATTTGCCATATTTCCAGAAACCCTGACTATTTCAAAATAGGAGGAGTTTCCGCAAAAAGCATATGAAATGAGTTTTTTTTGGGCAAATAGGAGGGGTTTTGAGAGAAACCCCTTATATTTTGAAATAAACCCAGTTTATTCAAATAAACCCTATTTATTTCAAATATACTGTGTTTATTTCAAATGAACCGTGTTTATCTGATATAAACAGGGTTTATTTCGACATAAACTGGGTTTATTTAAATAAACCCAGTTAATATGAAATGAACTGGGTTTATTTTGCAATAAACCCTGTTTATCTAAAATAAACTGAGTTTATTTCAACTTTACCCAAACGGCTTGCCATAAGAGGGTAGAGGACGTGAGGAGAGGGTAGTGGACATGAGGAGAGGGTAGTGGACGTGAGGAGAGGGTAGAGGATGTGAGGAGAGGGTAGTAGACGTGAGGAGAGGGTAGTGGATGTGACATTGAAACGGATGTATGAAAGGTTGTGGACGTATGACAGGGGTGTGGACGTATGGCAGGGGTGTGAACGTATGGCAAGTTGTGGCCTATGGCCAGGGGGCCTATGGCCAGGGTGCCAAAAGACCGGGGGCCTAGGATCCGGAGGGCCTGAAGGCAGGGGGCCGGTGATCAGGGTGCCTAAAGGCAGGGTGCCTAAAATCCAAGTGCCTAAATTCCGTGTACCCAACAGCTGACATGATTTGGTACATTATAGTCTGGTATCCGGAATATAGGACCCCCTGCCAGTGGGCCCCCGGAATACAGGCCCCCTGCCCACAGACCCTCCGGTTTTGCAGCCCCCTACCTTTAGGCCACCCTGACTACAGGCCTCCTGTCTGTAGGCACCAATCTCACTTCCAACCCCCTCTTTCAAGTCTCACGTCCAACTACCACCTCCTCACGTCCAACTACCACCTCCTCACGTCCACTACCTCTTCGTCACGTCCACTACCTCTTTCTCACGTCCACTACCTCTTCTTCACGTCCACTACCACTTCCTCACATCCACTACCTCTTCCTCACGTCCACTACCTCTTCCTCATGCCCACTACCTCTTCCTCACATCAACTACCTCTTCCTCACGTCCAACCCCCTCATTCAAGTCTCACGTCCACTACCTCTTCCTCACGTCCACTACCACCTCCTCACGTCCACTAGCCCTTCCTCAAACCTATTAACCCCCTCCGCACGTCCAATAATTATACTACAATTTGAAGGTAAAAAGGATTAGAACATCTAACAAGATGTGGTCTCTAGTAACAACATCAAACAAGATGTGGTCCCCAGTAACGACATCTAACAAGATGTGGTCCCCAGTAACGACATCGAACAAGATGTGGTCCCCAGTAACAAATCAAACAAGATGTGGTCCCCAGTAACGACATCTAACAAGATGTGGTCCCCAGTAACGACATCGAACAAGATGTGGTCCCCAGTAACAAATCAAACAAGATGTGGTCCCCAGTAACGACATCTAACAAGATGTGGTCCCCAGTAACAAATCAAACAAGATGTGGTCCCCAGTAACAAATCAAACAAGATGTGGTCCCCAGTAACGACATCTAACAAGATGTGGTCCCCAGTAACGACATCTAACAAGATGTGGTCCCCAGTAACGACATCGAACAAGATGTGGTCCCCAGTAACGACATCTAACAAGATGTGGTCCCCAGTAACAAATCAAACAAGATGTGGTCCCCAGTAACAACATCTAACAAGATGTGGTCCCCAGTAACAACATCAAACAAGATGTGGTCCCCAGTAACAAATCAAACAAGATGTGGTCCCCAGTAACAACATCTAACAAGATGTGGTCCCCAGTAACAACATCAAACAAGATGTGGTCCCCAGTAACAACAGTCATGTAATATAATCTGGTCCCTGGGAACGACATCTGACAAAATGTGGTCCCCAATAACGACATCTAATAAGATGTTGGTTTGCTTGTTATTTCTTTTATCTATACATAAATTAGAACCCATCTTTGTTGCAGGCCTTGTCGCATGTCATCAGACCAATGGTCATGACATTTGCACGCTGCTCAGCTCAAGGGGAGTCGGGCAGAATGTGGTCCCTAGTAACAGAATTTCCCAGTTACGACATCTAAGAAGATCTGATCCCTAGTAACAGAATCTAACAAGATGTAGTCCCCAGTAATAAGATGTGGTGTGCAGTAATGGTATCTGAATATTAGCCAGTCCTTAGTAGCAACATACCCTCGACAATGGAACTATCACATGTATGTCATATATTGTAAACACAAACAATACAATAAAGCTAAATTTGTTTAAAAAAAAGGAGTCACGTTAGAGTTACGTAAGAGTCCTCAGTGATCAAGTCGGGAGTCACAGTGATTCTACTTCTTTTCTGTGTATAACAAATCACATATTGGTACATGGTACAATATCACATCACATAAGGACATATGATACTAGATTATGTAGCATACATAGGGGTACATCGTACTAGATCATCTTACATGTGGCCGCAGTGTCATAGGGGTGCATGGTACAAGACCACGTGGCCTGGGGGCACATGGTACCAGATTATGTGAAATAGGGGCACATGTATCCCATGGTCTGGTACTATAGATCTCTATGTTACATTGTTTAGTACCATGACATACTCCCATGTCACATGCTCTGGTATCATGTACCCTATCTGGTTCACAGTGTCTGGTACCATTATGTACTTACTTGTCACATAGTACCAAGATGCACTCCCATGTCATATGGTCTGCCATGTATCCTTATGTCACATATTGTGTAGATAACACCACATATGGTACTAGATCACGTCACATCATCATCATATCCACATGAGGAGACATGCAGTGTGGTACTAGATCAGGTCACATGGTAATGGATCAGGTCACATGGTACTATATGACGTCACATGGCACAAAGTGTCAATAAATCCCTTCTACACTTCTGGTTCCCTTCACATGGTACACCCATCTGCCGAAACGTTCTAAAAAGTATTCCTATCAACAAACCTTTCCTAAAAAACGTTCTGATACGTTCTGGCATGAGCAGCTGCATGTAGGATCTCATAGACCCTCATCAACCAAAACGTTCTAAAACCTATTCCTATCAAGAAATATTTTCTATAAAACGTTCTGATGCGTTCTGGCATGAGCAGATGCATAGGAGCTCTTAGACACCCATCTGCCAAAACGTTCTAAAACGTGTACCTATCAAGAAATCTTTTCTACAAAACGTTATAATACGTTCTGGCATGAGCAGCTGAGCATTAGTATTCTCTATGAATCAAGCTGCCACAACGTTTTAATGCGTTTTACATGAAGAAACTTTCTTTTCATAAGAGAAATGCCAAAGCGTTCTAAAACGTTTTTTCTTAGCAACTAGAGCTACCATAGGGTAACAATGTGTATTAGGCATGGGAATTTAAATTGAATAAAGAGGAAAATCATTTCTTAAATACACATCATTACGTTATGGAAGCCAAAAACTTGAAAATTCCATTACACATATTACGTTCTGGCTGTCCCAGGACAGAAAGCCCTGGCATCTGGAGGGCCCTTTTTACTACCCACATCAGTACGTTCTGGGGGTCCCAGGACAGAAAACCCTGGCATCTGGAGGGCCCTTTTTACTACCCACATCAGTACGTTCTGGTAGTCCCATGCCAGAAAGCAATGGCGCTCCTAAGGATATGTTTTTATTTTGGGCCAAACATATCTTCATGTAAAAACTGAGGGATTAATTAGATGTTGACTTAATTAAGCATGTGTGGTGGTTCGTAGTTAACTCTAGGTTAAAGAACAACGATCACGGCAGTTTCCAGGTGCGAGAATATATCTGTCTTTATTCACAAGAATAACAACTCTAGTTCCTTTACTAGGGAACGATCAGTGTAGAATTAATACACACAGGTAAATCAGGTTTCTCTATGAATAGAGGAAACGGTCAGTATACAACTCTTAGCATACAACTCTGTCCGCACGGTTGGACATGTGAAGTCTCTCGTCAGTCGGGCCTGCACTGACTACCGTTCCAGGTAAACACACGGGTCTTATATAACACCGGCTCTTAGATCACGTGGCCAGGTGGGTGGGTCGGCCGCCCACCTGAGAGCGGCACACGGTTACCTGAAGAGGACCTGCGCCCTCTCCCGGGAACTGTGTGCACTAGCTCCAGGTGGAGAAGCCGAGTAAACAGACGTTACCCGGAAATACCGTGTATGAGATTAATATGTAATATCATGCCCCTACACTACCCCCCCTAGACAAAACTAGGTGGTAACGAACATATAAACGGTTTTCCTAGTTTATAGAAAACACTTTAGATCAACGACTTTACAGTTATTGTCTATACAGTAACTAGGGGCGTAAACATATTATCACGACATACTACACAAGCGAGATCATCAAACTCAATATAAATATGGCATTACACTGTAATAGCAACCATAATGGATGATTTAGGTATGTTTTATGACAAGTGAATATAATATCATACATACAATCGAACGGCTTGACACATTTCGATATGACTTCCTTATGAAGTTTCCTTACTTGGTTATTAAAAAAATGCGCGTGGGGTGTGTATATATTTAAGTTGAACAGAAAAGTTATTAAAAACCAGTCCTGATAAGGACTCACAGCCACCAGCGTCTTACATTGATTTGTGATTTAATGAAAACATTCACACAATGGATAACAGTAACCACAGCCTTTGTTTTAAGCCGGGTAATCCGATTATATAACCGGAAATATTAATACCTCTCGCAACATACAACAGAGTCAACACACACGACAATACCTTACGGTATATTTAGCATCTACACATAGTCTTAACGACTTCATATAAACATTACTGGTAGCCACGTTTCCTAGCTTATCAGATCATACAATCTTCATATATAGCATATTATGAAACCCGATTCATATGGTAAGTATGAGAACACCATATTGGAACACCTGAGGTGATATGTATCACATAATAATGACTTATTTATATATTAAAAACGTTTTAATGAGTAACCTGGCAGTGTACCCGGAAACCCTTACAATTAAATATAGCTTACTGGTGATCTAGTTGTGGACAAGGTGCTCTCCGCTTCTAATAGACGAATGAGTAAGGTGCTCTCCTCTTCTTAATACTGTTTCTTGGATAAATATCACCCGAAGGTAAGTTCATATGTACACAGCTCGCTAAGTATCCCGTCCTCGCTCCAGTAATGATCATGACATATATAACTATAATCCGGCTGGAAACCACGAGTACTGTCCGTTTAACACGTAATCCTAGCTCCAGGAATGTTCATGATATATATAAGTAGAACTGGAACCACGAGCATTGTCTGTTTGACACGTAATCCTTGGACGGGAACAGTTTATAACACAGCATAATAGTATCAGGGTGGTGTTTCTCCACAAATATACGGACATCCGTAAATTTGCGGACGTCCGTAAATACACTCTCCATATATTCATGGAGCTCCGCAAATATAGGTCTATATGTCTTTCTGGTACTAAAGCATACAGATACGGACCTCCGTATATATTTGCGGACATCCGTATATATTTGCGGAGCTCCATAAATATATTTGCGGACGTCCGCAAATTTACGGACGTCCGTATATTTGTGGAGAAACACCATCCTGGAACACATCATGGTAACGTATCCCAAAAGTTAGATTCAGAGACGTTAGCTTATTAGCTTCCCGGTGGAGTCCTGATTCCCCATCGGGTCGGCTATAGTTGAGAGTTGAGTAGTTAGGTAAGTCCAGAGCTTCCACGGAAGGTTCCCACCGCGTTGGTCCATATGCATCTAAAAAGATGCCCCTCTTTCCCTTGAGAAGGGAAACCCCGTCATAAAAAAATTATGACGTCTGATTAACTGAAAGAACAATTAATCTATCCGGAAACTATTATAATTTCCTCCTCTATTTCTAAAAAAATTAGAAATAGACTCTGAACCTTCTGTTAGTATTTAACCTAATGGTTCATCTCTCGCCCTCATTAAGGCAAGCGCGTGCTCAGCCGTGCCATCCCAGGTATCGAGAGTCACGCCAAACACCCCGTAAAACTTTACGTTCATATCTTGCAACCGTTTGGTTAACTTCTCGTTCTCCTGACGAACGAAACCTGCTGCGGCCTCAGCATTCTTCTGGCCTGTAGCAGCTTCCCTTGACTTTTTAGCCAAGTAGTCAGCATTGCCGGCAGCGACCAATGCTTTCTCCTCCCTATGGGCAATCTTTAGACCATGCGTAAACAGGCCTAACATCTTGGTGTTGTATTCCACCGCTAGCTGTCGTTGGGACTCCTGGAATTCTGTAACAATTCGCTGTCCCACCTCGCAGCTCGCCTTCTCTTCCCTAGAGAAGTAGTTAACTATCGGGACGTATTTTAATTTTACGCCACCGGTAGTTTCCGTGCGGGAGGTCCCCGCGACTGGCTGGATGACAACCGGCTCCTGGTTTACAGGAATCACAGGTTTTACATCCACTCGCGGTGCTTTCACAGCCGCTGCAGTCTTCGGGACAGTTATGCCCCGAGGAGTTACTACTGAGACCAGTGTTTTGGGCTCAGTTTTCACGGTCAAACTCTGCATGTCCCGGGTTGGGGTGGTGGGAGACCGGACGTCCCTGGGGGTAGGTTTTGCAGTTGTCCCCAGATGGTACGTCAAAGGCAGGGAAGCCTTTGTTCTGGTAGCCGGGCTTTCCTTAGGCCGGGCACCCCCACAGTCAGGTTGACTGGTGGCACTGTCTGAACTGCTCAGACGTCTAGTACGGTACTCCATGTTGGTAGCCGCCGCCGTATGTCCACCGGAATCACGTTTCCAATCTTTCCGGTCTGTATACAGCGGGTCTGGATACTCGCGATAATATTCGCGACCTTCCGGGGCCTGATAGTTCCCATAATAGGAATTATCGAGTTCCTCCAAAGTGGATCCGGCGTGTCTCCGTTTTGGTCCGGGAGAGACCGCAGGAGACCGAGAGCGGTCTCGGGCAGACCGGCTCTTTCCCCGGGAACCACCCCGGGTTTCCGGCTGGCGCAAATTACCGCCGCCTCTCCGAGAAGTATGGGTAGTGCATAACACCGTATACTCCTCGTCATTCATGGCGAACTTGTTGCGTCCGTCCACTCTGGCTATCCTAGCTTTGAACTTCCCATCTGCGACTTCGCAGAAAAAGGGAGTTGCCGGCCGGATTTTAGCCTTCTGATCGTCCGTTAGTGACTTGTACTGGTCACAGACGGCATCATGTAGCGCATTCACACGATTGCGAGCTACACTGATTCCCATATTATGGCAATCCTTCATGTGGCGCATGAGCTCACCTCTACGGGGTTCTAGACACCCGTTGCACAGTTGTGACTCTCTACCTACTGTAATATCACAGTGGTACACCACACAGTGGTGCATGTGATTCTCACAGAGGTGTCGCAGGAACCGTTGCTTTGTTACAAACACGATTCTGTCGGTGCCTATCGTGTTTACACACGTGGCGAATGGGCACCAATTCCTTTCCCGTTGATTATACCAACGGTTGTTCGCAAAAAGAAGCTTTTCTTTCTGCTCCTTACTGTAGTAAGTATCCGGAGTTGATCTAGCCACTGCTGATATAAAGCAGACGGAGGACGGTCCCGGGGTGTATTCCGGATCCAATCCTCATCGTCACTCTGACCTTTACAGTTGGTCGCGAGTGGACATCCAAAATTGGTAGGGCCAATTGGACACTGTTCCCACGAATTGGGAATAAACACGCGGAACTTATTATTCGCGTTCTGCCAGACTCGCCTCATCACGTCATTAGGCGGGATGGGGTCCTCCGGGTCGTTTCCTGGTTCTTCAGCGTTAGCCGGAACCTCTCCCTCCTCCGCATCCGAATGAGCCGGACTACGGAGAGGGCTGAGACGAGCTGGGTTGATTACCAGCGCAGCCGCAACGGCGGCCGCAGAACCCGCTGCGGCGGTCATTTCTGCCACAAGGGCCGGGGTGGGGATGGTGACTCCCGTGGTAGAGGGTGCCGGAGTATTGGCTTCGTTTATGTCCATAGCCTCATCCGTAACCTCCTCAGCCCGTGGGATGACGGGCTGTTCCCCGGAAGGTTGTTCCGGTAATCCTTCTGCTAACACAGAATCCGGCAAGTTAGCTAGCCTTGCCTTCTCGTTCCGGCGAGATTGACGTCCTCTCTCCTGGACAAACTCGTCCGACTGATTACTGTCGGCCGAGCTCGACCGGTTCGAGGCCCCCCTCTCACCTTTACTATCACGCCCCCTAGGTGTGGCTTTCAGCGCTTTTATTCGCGCCTTCTCTTCCGCACTGGAAGATCTGGTTCGTACTGTCCGAACCGCCTCATCCACCAAACAAGATATGGCAATATTCCGTTTGAGGTTGTGAGTATCCATGTAGGCCTCTATAGTGGCTACATCCAGGATGTACGAGACTACTCCCTGCGTACAAGCGGCAGCAATTTCGTACTCCTTCCGGGTTTTCGGTTCACGGAGTTTCCCGATACGTGCCCGGTACCTGTTGACGCCTGTCAACAACATCCCGGCAACTCCACAATTCGGGTCTAGGGACAGAATTGGGAGTGCTGGCATTAACCGCTTGATGTCTGCGATATGTAAATCGAAGACAGCTCGTCGTAAGCAGTAGCATACGAGTAGTCCTTTCTGGAGTGCCTCCCAGTCCGGGGGCAACTCTTCCTGCTCTTCCACTAATAGGAAGAGCAATATCTCCTGCCTTGTTAGCGGGTCAATCCGGCGGGGAGCTCCCTCCGCCGTGAGTCGTAGCACGTCCTCGTGCAGGTCCACTTCACGTCCATCGTAATTGGACATGAAGCCTGCTAGTGTGGGCACTGCCGGGCGGGGTTTTTCAACGTCCACCGGCGGTTCTCCATGGTACAACGGACCTGGATCCTGATACTCAGCTTCGCTGGTATCAGCTTGACCGTCAGCGGGGCTGATGGCTTCAATGTCTAGCCCTTCCAAGTAATTGGCGGCGACATTAGCAGGGCGTAGCGGTGACTGAGAGTCAGCGGCGACGTCCATTATCCCCTCTTGTCCCAGGAAATCCATAGATTCCTGGTCCACGAGGTCAGGTTGATTATCAACCACATTCCCTCCGCTAGCGGAGTCGCCCTCCCCAAGAGGGTCCACCTGTTGGTGGTCTGTCTCGGAAGACATGTTTGTCACACTCAAGAAAAGTGTATTTGATGGATTATAGGGGTCCACCTCCCCACTGTAAGAATGGTCGTGTCCGAGCCCTCACGTCTGCTCTGGACCTCCTCTCAACCCCAACTGGCGATTCCCGCCGAACCGCGTGCCTTATATAAGGCGCGCCACCGCGCATGCGCAACCCCGCGCGTCCCGTGACCCAGTTCCTTGGAACCAGGTCACCGCGCGTTCAATTGTAAACAGGTACCCTCATTCCACGTGTTAATCCTTACGCTCTGTCAACTCGTCGAGAGTATCAATGAAATATATATAAATGGCATAATAAAGCACATTCACCGGATTATCCGTCCATCACCCATGGGATCCTTGACAGGGGGACTATCACGATCGTTCCGACCGTACTTACTTCCACACATAACTGATTACAACATTTAAATATTTAACAAGATTACAGGACACCACACTCGTTGTGTACCGGCTTAGGTTATACCGTCCCTAGCTAGGAACCGGGGACTGCGTCTTATGTTTTTAGGCATAACATTAGACCTGGTTCTAGGACACACCTTTTCTAGAGTGGATTTAGCCTTAACCACACCCTTCCGGGTCGTTTTCCCTTCAGCCAGCGAGACTTTATTAGCCGCCTTCTTCCCGGATCTTTTTGGGATGACGGGCTTCTGCACCATTAGTTTCCGGGAAACCTCCTTCCGCGGCCTTCCGCGTTTCCGCGGAGGTTCCTTCACTAATTTCCGCTGTTCACTTTCCTCTATCAAAGTATCAACTTCCAACTCATACGAGTCCAGGGACAAATCTCTCCCCTTCCACTCTCTTAGTCGAGCTACATTAGATTTATACATCTTTCCCTGTAATGAACGTATCACTACAGTACTGTCACTTACTATGCGGGTCACCACAAAGGGCCCGTCCCAATTACTAGCAAGTTTCAGAGTCGATAACGGCTCATGTAATCTTACTACCTGATCACCAACTTTGAATCGTCGCGGCTTAAGGCCTAGATCATAGCCGGTCTTCTGCCAGGTGGCACTCTTCTGTAGTTCAGTTCTCACCAATTCATAAGCATATTTGAATTGATCTCTTAATGACTCCACAAACATAACATGGCAGGGGGTTTCCGGGTTCATTCCTACCACCCCAAATACCAGGTCAGCGGGCATTATCAAATCCTCCCCGAAAACTAACAGATTCGGGGAACAGGAGGTACTAGAATGGACAGTGCTATTATATGCATGACATACATAATCACACTGCTCATCCCAGTCGTCCATTTTATCATTCACCAGAGATTTTAACACCTGAATCAATGTACGATTGAATCTCTCAACCATTCCATCACTTTGTGGCCGGTAGGGATTTGTTCTCGTCTTACAAATCGCCAATCGGTGACACATTTCCTGCCAAAGATCAGATTCAAATTCCCGACCTTGGTCACTATGCATCATTAGGGGTACCCCAAGATGCAATACCCAACCTTTAACAAAAGCCTTTGCACAGGTTGCCGCTTTGTGATCCGCTAATGGAAACACTCTCGTATACTTAGTATAATAGTCAGTGACGACCATCATACAAGTGTAGGGGTTTACTACGGTAATCATTTATATCCAGGTGACCGAGGAGGATTAAGTTCGGGTTGTTCCCGCCTGGCGTTAGTGTGGGCGGTATCCCAGAGGGGGCGACTGTCCTCTCTCGGGTACTGCGCACCACGTTTCAGGCGGGAGCCAACCGACACGTGACCATGTTCATTTCACACCCAAAGGGGGTATATAAACCTCCCCTCCTCGTATAGTCGCCAGTCAGTGCAGGCCCGGCTGACTCCCCGCATTACCCTACCCCAATCGCTAGATTGAACCAGGACTGCTTCGTCTTACCCTTCGGGTTAAGACTAGATTCAATTGTAATAGGGATACGTTGAATAAACCACGCTTTCTACTTCGCACTTGGAAACTGACGTTCTTGTTCTCTTTCTGAGATTCCGAACCACTACACTGGTGCCGTGACCAGGATCAGTTTCGTAGTAGCAGTCAGGTGAACCTGGCCGGAGTAGGAGAGTATGGGGACGGTAACGTCCCGGAGCGGAACAACCCAGTTGTTCCGACCAGCTTCGAGGGTTTCATGCGTGAAACCGAAGGAGCTTTAAATCCAGGAGCGACTTTGGAAGAAGGAGAACTGGAGTCCACCCGAGTGGACCAGATGGAACCGGAGGAAGCGAGGGGGTTCACACCGAACTTCATTGCCACTCAGGGCCAAATCATGTTGAACACTGGGCGTTCTTTGTTCAACACGACTGACTCCGTTTTCTTTCCCGGAGGAAAGAAAAGGGCGAACCAGAAGGGCTCATTTCTGGACCCGACGGTATTAGAAATACCGCCACAACCCCTTCGGGTCGTACCCGAAGGAGGTCCCATCGTCGGGACCCAACCTGATCTTGATCAGGACGACACCTTGGACCGGGACAACGAGTACCGGAACAAGGAAGAAATGAACAAGCAGTACGATGCTCTGCACGACGAATTGGTTTCGTTGATCTCTGAAAGGAATAGGTACATCCTAGAGAGTAGACAGGTCCATCAGGATATGGAGTGGAGAACGGATCAGTTGACCCGTGACAACCAACTGGTGAAAGACCAGATGGAGAAAAATCAGGAAACCCTGAAAGCGGAAAAGAAAAGATTATCCGAGTTAGGTCAAGCTAACCGGAAGTCTTATGCCTGTCAACAACAGTATCAGGCGGACCTAGAAAGATACTCTAGGGAATGGCACGCCGCCAAGGACGCTCGCAACCAGCAGGTGGAAGACAATGAGGCAGTAAGAACCGCTATCCTAGAAGCAAACGAAGAGTTAGATCAGAAGAAACTAGAAGGCATGAAGGCGGTATCAATACTGGAAGCTAGACGAGTAGAGTTGGAACTCTACCTAGGTAACCAGAAGGTACCTGACCCAGAGGTGACCCTCACCCCTGGGGAAGGAGTGGAGAACCCTCCACTCCAAGGAGTTCTAAAGCCCGCCACCCGATACCCTTCCGGAGGACAGGTAGAGAAAGATGTCTACTATACATCTGCTCCCCCTGCTCCGACGGGACCTTCAGTAACCATCGATCCGACGGCATATTCCGCGGGAAGTGCGCCGGGAGTCGATAGTTATGACACCTTGAGCCCCTTCGCTGGGGATAGTCCATCTCAGTATGGAGCTGTTCCACCCCCTTCGGGTACGAGCAAGAACACCACCACCCATGAGGATCAACAGGGGGGGTGGTATGGTTATGATAATTGGGGTGACCTGATTTTTCATCATAACCAGGAGGCAGAGACCCGAGAAGGGAGAACTCCGGGAAATCAAACCCGGGGGCATGCAACCCGAGGCAGGAGAGCAGTGGAAGGACCTTCTGCTGGATGGTCTAGGGATCAGAACCGACAGTACCCCCGTACTGATAGTCCTGATAGACCCACAAATGGTCAGGGAAGTCGGCCTAGATCCCAAACCCATGACCAAACAACCACCGGGAGTGTTCCCCCTTATCCGGGTACCACTTCTCGCCCTCGACCTACCCGGTTTCCCGGGTGCGAACCAGTCTCTCCAGTCCGACCATTGACCCGAAGAACCTCAATGGCTCCCGGATTGAGACAGGTTTATGATACTGATCCTTGTATCAAGAGCCTTGGCTTAGATAGCTATAGCCGGGGACAAGATGCCACTGAAATAATGGACTGGAGCCGGAATCTATCAGATCAGCTGATAGAAGGGGTCACCAGGGGTGCCCGACGGACCGCCCGGATCACTAAATCCTACAAAGGGAAAGGACCCTGGAAAGATGAATATCAAATATTTGTGGATGACTGCAAATACAATGGGTGGTCTAAAGAAGACTCATTAGGAGCCTTCGTGATCTGGCTAAATGATGGGCCAGGTAAGTCAGCAGTCTCCCAATGGAGAAGTACATATGGCCCTTCGGGTACATATGATCAGCTCGAAAGTACTGCTGTATATATCTTTGGGAACCTGGTGACCGTGGATCACTGGTTGGTCTTCAAGGGACGAACCCAGAAACCAAAAGAGTCCCCAAAGATATATGGTCTAGAGCTTCAACGGATTCTGCATCAGGCAAGACCCGAATGGGCTAGAGACGCCGATTACTATATCGAGACTCTCTTTGTCCGGTTTATTAGCGGACTGAGCGACCCTGATCATCAGGAACTAACCAGAAAAGCTTGGAAAAGCGATTCCTCCCTAGCCGATCTATTTTTAGCCATAGATGGTCATGAGAAGAAGAAAGTTCTTCTTGCCGGATTGGTGCCCAACCAATCCCGAACGTCAGCGGTAGTTGACAATAGTAGCAGCGGGGGATCCTCGGGTGAGGATACCGAAGGAGAGGAGACCATTGGGGCGGTAGCCTTCAGTGGGAAGCGCCGGGACAAAAAGTCTGGTGATAACAAAAGGCGGAAACCTTTTGACAAATCATCCTCTAGCAAAAAGCCAGAGAAACCTCCAGGGGACAATTCAAAAATCCCTTCCAAACCTCCCTCGGGTCCACCAGAACCCAATGTTCCGAAGAAATCGGAGCCTGACCAGTCCCTCGGATTGGTAGAAGCCATGATGCAGCGTATGATGGCGATGTTTGATAAGAAAGAGGAAAGGAGGGTTAAACCCGAACTGAGTACTGTAACATGCTACAGATGTCAGGAGAAGGGGCATTACGCCTCCTCATGCACAGCTGAGAAACCTGTGATGCGATTCTCCGGAAAGAACTCGGAAAATTAAAGGGGATCCCTGAGGAAGGCGACTCAGAGATCCCGAAGGAAATATGCCATGATACTCCTGACGGAACGGGAGTAAGTTCACACTCAGTAGTGACGCCCGGACATATGGGGGACAAGCAGGCGCAGCTTGGGAACCCTGGGGCCGGGGCCATCAGCATTCCAGTCATACATTCGGGAAGTGAGTCGGGGAAACCCGGTGCTGATGCGGAGGAGTATAGTGCAATGGTTTGTGGAACCAGGCTCCCCCTAGATCACCCTTGCCTGGAATACATAAGAGGGCGTGGATTAGATCTAGGTACTGAGAGTGACTTACAGAAGTTCACTAGTAACCCTTCATTGAATGGAGGAAAAAGGTGGTATTTAGCCGCTTCTGTGAAGGGCAGAGTCGGGGAATTTCTGATAGATACTGGAGCCAGCCACTCCATCATCTCTCGGAGGTTCTACACTCTTCTGCTGGGCACAAATGATGACCTTAAAATGAGGGTAAATGCGTGCACAGCCGACGGTAGCAGATTGCGGACGTTTGGACGTACTTTCCTGTGTATCTCGGTGGTGGGGAAGGAGTTTGTATTCTCCCCAACCATTGCTGAGATCGAGGATGATGGCATTATAGGGATGGACTTTGCCGACCTGTTCGGGATGATGTTGAACCCGAAGACAGGTGAATTGTCCATACAGAGTCCCTATAATATCAAAGCACAATGTGTGCTGAGAGTTATCAGTAGTGTAGCAAGTGTCGCACAGACGGTGAAACTTCCACCGGGAACCACATGTGATGTGTTAATAAGCGCTTCCTCTGAACTAAGAGGAAGGGCCGGGGTCATGGAACCCGACGTAGCTTATCTCCAATCCCTCGGGTTGGAATCTGCTGATACGTTGGTGGGAAATGCCCAATGGACCCTTGTCCCCATTTCCAATCCTGGTGTTCATATGGTATATCTCCAGAAAGGCGCTAAAGTAGGCAGTGTGGTACTCGCGGAGGCGGTCACCAGCAGCCTTCTGGGGTTGCCATCCGAAGAGCCGCCGGGTACGGCCGTAATCGAAGAGGAATTAGAAAAGCTAATTCTAGATGCTTCGGAACTAGATCCGAAGGAGCAGAAGGACCTTCGGGTAATGTTAAAACGTTGCCGAAGGGCCTTCGCGTTCCCCGGAGAACCCTTAGGACGAACTGATAAAGTCCTACACGGAATTGACGTGGGGGAAAGTTCCCCCTTTAAAATTCCTTACCGTCGGCTACCTCTGAAGAAGAAGGAGGTAGCAGAAACTGAGATCAATAAGATGATTAAGGATCATGTTATTGTACCCAGTTCCAGCCCCTGGAGCAGTCCAGTCTGTATGGTCACAAAAAAAGATGGGACCATACGGTTCTGTATTGACTACAGGAAACTGAATGGGATGACAAAGAAGAACTCATATCCTCTACCGAGGATTGATGAAACCATTGACTCGCTAGGAGGGAATGAATGGTACTGTACCATAGACTTACAGTCTGGGTACTGGCAGGTCGGAATGAAGCCTGCCGACATGGAGAAGACGGCCTTCTCTAGCCATGTAGGATTGTTCCAGTACAACGTCATGCCCTTCGGGTTGTGCAATGCGCCAGCCACCTTCGAGGCCATGATGGAGACATTACTGAGCGATCTACTATGGAAGAAATGTCTAGTTTATCTAGATGACGTCATTATCTTCGGAAAAACATTCCAAGGTTGTCTAGACAACCTGGAAGAAGTCCTCCAGAGGATAATGAGTAATGGGTTGAAATTAAAACCTAAGAAATGTCAGTTGTTTAAGAAAGATATTAATTATCTGGGAAGAATCATTTCCACACAGGGGGTGAAAGCAGACCCGGAGAAGATCCGAAGTGTGACGGAGTGGGAAAAACCCAGGTGTCCCAAGGATGTCCGTTCATTCCTCGGGTTCTGCTCGTATTATCGAGATTTCTTACCAGGCTATGCCCAGGTGAGCTATCCTATCCAGTCACTGTCTCATTGGACACCTGGTAGGCGTAAGGAAGTTTTTCCATGGGGAAAAGAGCAAGACGAGTCTTTTGAATCCATCAAAAGACTCTTTGTTGAAACACCAGTGTTGAAATATCCGACAGCCGCCGGTCATTTCATCCTGGATACTGATGCCAGCAATGAGAGCATTGGAGCTGCTTTGAGTCAGGTCCAAGACGGAAAGGAAGTTCCCATTGCTTTTGCTAGCAACACCATGAACAAGTCACAGAGGAATTACTGTACCACCAAGAGGGAACTCTTGGCAGTGATTGTTTACACAAAGAAATATAAACATTTTTTGTGGGGCTCAGATTTCACGCTGAGGACTGACCATTCCTCCTTGAGGTGGTTACTTAATTTTAAGGATGCTGAAGGCATGATAGGTCGGTGGTTAGCACACTTATCAGAGTTCGGGTTGGAACAGAAGCAGATCCAACACCGACCCGGTGTGAAGCATGTAAATGCTGATGCACTGTCCCGCCGACCCATCAGGAGTTGTGGAAATGAGAAATGTGATGATTGTGGAGCCCACGGGGCGGTCCTAGCTGGAGTCCGGTTGCCACTGGAATCCAGGGGAACTGGTATCCTTCAATGGTCTATGGAGACTATCAGAAGGTTCCAGGAGAAGGACCCGAACGTGGGGAGGTTGCTCGGGTTGATTCCTAAAGGGATCAAACCTGTTCGACCTGAAATCTCGCTAGAAAATAGAGAGATGAGGAGATTTTTAGCCCAATGGACAGAGCTTGAAGTATCCGAAGGTGTTCTATATAGATGGAAGATCAATCCTTCGGGAAGAAGGATCAGACAGGTAGTGATCCCCTCCGGTATGAGGAGGGATTTGATGTATTATTGTCACGGTCATATGACCAGTGGTCACTCTGGGAAGAAACGTTCATTAGAACGACTGTCCCGAAGATACTACTGGCCAGGAATGAGCACTGACTTATTACGTTGGATCGCCACGTGTCCCGATTGCTGTAAAAATAAACCCGGCCCTGGGATGGGTAAAATGCCCTTGTCCCAGGAACTGTTCGGAGTTAGGTTTGCGAGAATAGCAATCGACATCATCAGTGGTTTTAAAACAACCCCTGATGGTAACACGTGTATGATGGTAGTCACTGACTACTATACTAAGTATACGCGGGTGTTCCCCTTACCCGATCACAAAGCAGCGACCTGTGCGAAGGCCTTTGTGAAAGGTTGGGTATTACACCTAGGAGTGCCTCTGATGATGCATAGTGACCAAGGCCGGGAATTTGAGTCGGATCTATGGCAGGAAATGTGCCATGGGTTAGCCATCTGTAAGACCCGAACCAATCCTTACCGACCCCAGAGTGATGGGATGGTGGAAAGGTTCAACAGAACGCTGATTCAGGTTCTGAAACCCTTGGTGAATGAAAGTATGACTGATTGGGATGAACAATGTGAATATGTATGCCATGCATACAACAGCACTGTTCATAAAAGCACCAATTGCACCCCAAACTTATTAGTGTTTGGGGAAGACATGATCATGCCAGCCGATCTTGTTTTTGGAGTGGTCGGGTTGAATCCCGACGCACCCTGTCACGTGATGTTTGTGGAATCACTAAGAGACCAGTTCAAATTCGCATATGAACTTGTTAGAACGGAGTTACAAAAGAATGCGAAATGGCAGAAGACTGGTTATGACCATGGACTAAAAGTCCGTCGGTTCAAGGTAGGGGATCAAGTAGTAAGACTACACGAACCTCTATCCAATTTAAAATTGGCAAGCAACTGGGATGGTCCATTTGTAGTGACTAGAGTAGTAAGTGACTGTACTGTCATGATTAGATCCTTAATTGGGCGGATCTATAAATCCAACGTGGCTCGGCTCCGTCCCTGGAAGGGGAGGGATCTGACCACAGAAACGTATGGGTTAGGAGTAGATGAATTACTCCAAGAAGTAAAGAGCAGGAAAATGGATCAAATAACCCCGAAACGTGGCCGAGGAAGGCCTAGGAAGTTGGGGGGCAGTGATCCGAAGGTGCAGAAGAAGGAAAAAGTCTCGCTAGCTGTAAGCAAACCTAGGCGGAAGAGAAAGGGGACGGCTAACCCTGCCTCTGAAAAGGCGCCTTCGGGAGCTAGGTCAAAGAAAATACCCATGGGAGGTACCCGACGCAGTCCCCGCCTGATAGAAAGGGCTGCGGTAACCTAAGCTAGTACACAACGAGTGTGTTGTCCTGTACTATGTTAGGAGAGGGAGGGAAGAAATTCCTGGCGGGAAAAATTATAAATTTATTTCCTCTTTTTCCGAGAAATTGTTTTGTGTTGTCATCTGTTAAATGTTGGAATATACACGAGTGACCGGGTATGGAGCGTGTAAACCCCCCAGCAGGGTACCAGTGGGTGGTGAGCGGATAATCCGGTGGGTTTGCGGGCATGCTTCCCATAAAAACCTCACTAATACTCCAGCAGAGCTGTTGGTTGCGAATGGTTCGGCTACTACCCGAAGCACCTGTTTATAATAAAAAGCACCGGCGCCCTGCGGGCGCGGGAAAAGAACTGGGTCAATGAGTGACCTAGTTAGGGCAGTCTCGCGGAGGGCCCGAGACGCGCGTGGATGCGCGTGACCTCTGCGCAAAGAGGTCGTTTTGGTTCATTAGATTTCGAATCTTCGCCGGCACCGGGTGCTGGCCAACGAGGAGGATCTAATAAGAACCGAATTCAAGCGTCAAAAGTAGGTGAATACGTTTCAAAAGGAGAACAGGTCCTCCACAAAGACCTGTAGTAATAGTTAGGACTCTTATTTAGTATAAATAAGAGCGCCCAACCCAGCATGGCCTCACGGCAGCTCGAGTTGGGCGGAGGGGAACGGCCACACAACATGGCCGATTTGCCCCACGAAGACAGGGTTGGTGCCGCCAGCCCTGTTACTCTCTCCGAGGAGCAGCTCCTCGGAGAGGAAGACATGGATGTATCCACGTCTGAATCAGCCCTCACTGAGGCTGAACGAAGGAATCTTCATGAAAAATATCGTCTTCTTGCTCTGAAAATAGAGCAGGAGGAGGCCCAACATCTGAAGGATACGTGGGATAGGTGTGGTAATCCGAACATCAACCCGGATAACCACCCGAAGGATGAGAAGCCAGCTAGCCTGGTGAAGACAACTGATAAAAGTTGTTACGATGGAAGGGAGATGAATCTCCATCCAGACGTGATGTGCGCCACGGAGATAGGCCTAGCCAGACCTATCCCTAACGACATAGTGGATATGTTGCAGGAATTTATTGATGCGGGAGCTCTCCGCATCATGCCCCCAGAGTGGTTTGCCACCTGGGAAAATCTACAGCAAGGCCTCCGAGTGTGTAAAGCACTTCGGAAGGGCTTGTTTGACGCCGAGATGGCTGACGTCGGGATGTGTGTGCCTCGGATGACACCCATCTCGGATGACACTTCGTGTGGGGCATTCGGCGCCACTACCCTCGCGGTAGGTTGCTACCGCAGATACAACCCGGTAGGGATGTTGGAACCGAGATCGGTTGAAGGATATAGGGACTTAATACGGTCCAACTTATCCTACGAGGTCTATCAGATAGACTATAACCGCATGAAAACAATCATGGCGGAGAAGGACCTCAGCCGTCACGAGGCCATCATCGAGACGGTGGAGGAAATGGTCAAGACTCGGACTAAGAGTTTGACTCAGGCAGAGGAGAAGGCTGCAGCTAAAGCCAGCAGGGACATCCGAAGGGGTGACCCTGCAACGCGCACTAGCAGTCCCCATGGTCAGGATATCCGGACTGTGGTAGTTACAAAAGGTGAATCCCCTTTTGTCCAGCCTCGGGGTCGCCAAGCCTTGAGGAATGAGGCAGCCCGGTTAAAGAGAGTACCAGACGCCCAGCGGATTGTGACCGATGGGTCAGTATCGGATAAATCTGATACGAGCAGTACTTCCCAAGGGAAGTCTGCTACAGGGGAGGACGATATGGACATTGCGGCTCCGAAATCTCCTTCCGAGACGAAGGACCCAGTGACCACAGTCACCCAAACCGACCCGACACCCGACCCGAAGGTGGCTGCTGGACATCAGTCCGACGCCAGCTCGGGGAGCGAGTCGGGTACTGCCCTGGAAAAACACATCTGGAATAACGCCAGAGGTGGATTTCAGGGATTCATTCCCTCCTACTGGGGGGAATGCGCAAAAGGAACGGGGCGTTTCTCCATCCCGCCCGTAATCAATTTAAATGGGAAATCCGACGATGAGGATTGGTGCAGAGCGACCCAAAGGGATCCTCTCGTGAGCGAGTTCTACGAGGACTGGCTTAAGAAAATAGATTTCTTCCCAGAGACCTATTATACCAGGGATCAGAAGGCAAAGATCCGCTGGGCTGTCCGACATTGGGACAGGGACCACCTTCAGTGTCCATTCCAGAAATGCCAGTCATCTCTGGAATTACAGGTGTCCTTCGCCACTAAGGCGAGGTACCTGCGCCACTTAGTGGAAAACCACACCCATCACTATATGGTGTACCAGTGCGATCCGGAGGGGGCAGGTACTACTACCTTTTCGGGTCACCTGCATCCTAGGCGTGGACGATTGATAAAGCACATGACCATACTCCATAATATTGGAGGTGGTGAGGCCAGAGCCAAGGTAATGGCCCTGCATGAACGCGTAATAGACGCGTTCAGAGATGTCCTGAAGAAGGATCCGAAGAGCCTTAATTCTTCTAAGGCGTATTTCTGCGAGGTAGCAGAAAGCAAATCAAAGCTCACAGTAGCTAGGTTTGCGAAGGTCCCGGGTTCACGGAAGTTTGATTTGGATCCGGACCAATACCCACCCGAGATGTTCCGTCGGTCTGCCAATCGAGGCCGGGGGAGAGGTGGGAGAGAACCCGACCCGAGGGACTACTACCGGGGTCGGGGGGAGCAGCCGAAAGGTGATCGGGGACGGTCTCGGTCCACCAGCCCGGCTACTCACGTAAGAAGAGGAGGGACCCTCAGCCTTGAGGAGATTGACTCCCGTTATTACACGGAGTCCTCTCATAGTGGTCGTAGCTATGAGGCATCTGCGGATAGACATACTGACTATCCGGAGATGGACTTGGCGCCTGGACAGGAGTCCCAGACGCTCGGCCAGACCCCCCAAGACACCCGGAGGCGCGAGAATGAACTCTCTCGCCAGAGGGAGGTTGATAGGGAACTGGCCCGACGGGGACGCAGGAGTCCTGGGGAGGAACCCTCCCGGACCTGGTACGACTTGGTGCGACATGTGGCGTCCACCTCGTCTGCCCAGGGAGGTATCCTACCCGACGCCGGTTACCGAGGAGGCCCGACAAGCAGACCTTCATCTGCTTCGGGACGGACGGAACCATCCGCTCCTACAGGAATACACCAGCAGGTGTTAAAGCATGCCAGTAGGGATGCTTCGCGGCACCAACAACAGCCGCCATCACACAAGGCATTCAAGCCTGCTCACCGGATCACTGGGCCGGATGGGGAGGCTATGAGACCTCCTCCTCCGCCACCGAAAGGTCCAGTACCAGCTCCGGCGATACCACCCCATAAGCCGGCTCCACCACCAGGGAAGCCGACGGAGGTTGGGAAACCAACCATGGATCCTCCTGTTAAAACACAGGAGGTCAAACCCAAGAAGGAGAAGCCTGCGGCCACTCTTAATGTAACGCCGATAGCATCCTACTTTCCTAAGGATGCTCCGCTGTCCAATCAGATAGGACAGGAGATTCTGGATGACTTCCAGAAGGAACAGCGGGTGATGGCTGAGGATTACCACAAGAGGGTGGTACAACACTTCATAGAAGGGGTGAGGAAGTGTCATCGGAAGGAAAAGGAGAGCCTTCAGAAGGACACTGCCGATGAGGTAGTTACCAAGACCAGGTTCTTGGAAGCACAGCGCGACAAAGCCGCTGTGCTGGAAGCTACAGTCCGAGAGGAGTGTAAAGAGCTCCCGGGAGATGAAGGCCAAATTTAAAATTTGCCTCGGGATGAAATTCTCGGACTGGGATGGGAGCATGGATCAGCTGAAAGATGCCATCCAAAAGAAGGAGGTACCCGAAGGCTGAAACAAAGCTCCTTCGGGATAACTGAATACAGCTGTAGTTGTTTCAGGAACTCTTCGGCTACGGAAGCCGAAGGTAAATATGAAGGGACTATCCCTTCATATTAAAAGAACCTTTAGGTTCTGAGGTAATGATATCCATACCAAGTGTTAATAATATTTCCACATATGTAAACGTTTTAACATACATCGCACCTACATGAGTCTACCATTTGCTGGTAGACCCGAAGAGGAGAGCACCTCACTCAGTCGTCCAAGATGAAGAGGAGAGCACCTCACTCAGTCGTCCAAGATGAAGAGGAGAGCAACTCACTCAGTCGTCCAAGATGAAGAGGAGAGCACCTCGCGTACTCGTCCCGAAGCAGATCCGGAGATCAGCCCAGTATCCGACTTCTTATAAAAGTCAACATAGCACTTTTTGTGAGGTTCTGCAGTACACCGCTGCAGTTCCAGATTATTTATTAAAACGTACATTCTCGTCCATGTTACTAATATATATTTATGGTGCTGATACACTACGATAGTTTATGATACTCAGGATAATACCAAAGATCTGTATAAACCATAACTGTGTTCAAACGTTAACCACTTCGGGTGGGTGTAAATAAGAGTATGTATATCTAGTTGTATATATATTTTGTTATGGAAAACGGAGGTGATGAAAATTTTGATTCTGGTGCGGAGAAAAGTTATCATGTATCCCTATGTAATTTTTTTTTTAGGCTTGTGAGTCCTTTTTAGGACTGGTAATAATTCTTCGGAATTGGTACACTTGCCGTTTATATTTTTAAAGGTCCTTATCAGGACTATATATGTATTTCCTATCAGAAGATAGTTACAAACTGTTAGTAACTACTTCGGGTACTACTTAACGTAAAGGTCATATCATAAGGTTTCTATGACAGTGTAATGCCTTAATTCCATTAATATTGTTCATCATATATTACATATGACTAATGGTAGTAAAACCCTTTGTGTATAGTGTGTAGACAAACTACTTCTGGTTGTCAAACTATTTTATTATGAGTCTACTACTCAGGTTTTTACCACACCTAGTGTTGTCTAGGGGGGGTAGTGTAGGGGTTTACTACGGTAATCATTTATATCCAGGTGACCGAGGAGGATTAAGTTCGGGTTGTTCCCGCCTGGCGTTAGTGTGGGCGGTATCCCAGAGGGGGCGACTGTCCTCTCTCGGGTACTGCGCACCACGTTTCAGGCGGGAGCCAACCGACACGTGACCATGTTCATTTCACACCCAAAGGGGGTATATAAACCTCCCCTCCTCGTATAGTCGCCAGTCAGTGCAGGCCCGGCTGACTCCCCGCATTACCCTACCCCAATCGCTAGATTGAACCAGGACTGCTTCGTCTTACCCTTCGGGTTAAGACTAGATTCAATTGTAATAGGGATACGTTGAATAAACCACGCTTTCTACTTCGCACTTGGAAACTGACGTTCTTGTTCTCTTTCTGAGATTCCGAACCACTACACAAGTATTACCCTCAGGGGTAGTTTTAAACCCACTGATAATATCTATGGCGACTCGCGCAAATCTTACACCAAACAACTCCTGGGACAAAGGCATTTTGCCCATCCCAGGCCCAGGTTTGTTTTTACAACAATCCGAGCAAGTAGCAATCCATCTTAATAGATCACTACTCATCCCTGGCCAGTAATATCTCCTTTTCAGACGTTCCAGGGAACCCTTTTTTTCCGAAATGTCCACTGGTCAGGTGTCCATGGCAATAATACATAACATCCCTCCTCATGCCGGAAGGTATTACCACTTGCCGGACTCTCCTACCGGATGAATTAATCTTCCACCGGTAGATGATTCCGCTCTGGACCTCTAGCTCTGCCCATTGAGCTATTAGTCTTCTCATTTCCCGATTCTCCAGGGAAATCTCAGGCCGCGGGGGCTGTATCTTCCTAGGTAACAATACCAACAACCGGCTAAGGTTAGGATCCTTTTCCTGGAACTTCCGGATGGTTCCCATGGACCACTCCAGAACCCCAGTTCCCTTGATCTCAAAGGGTATCCTTGCTCCGGCTATGACAGCCTGATGCTGACCACAGTCATCACAGTTGGCGTTTTCACACTTCCTGATAGGACGTCGGGAAAGTGCATCAGCATTTATATGCTTCACTCCAGCTCTATGCTGGATCTGACTTTGCTCCAAACCGAACTCGGAAAGGTGTGCTAGCCAACGTCCAATCATTCCTTCCGCATCTTTGAAATTCAATAACCATCTCAAAGAGGAATGATCTGTCCTTGGCGTAAAATCTGACCCCCAAAGGAAATGTTTGAACTTTTTAGTATAAACTATCACCGCCAACAATTCCCTTTTAGTGGTACAATAATTTCGCTGAGTCTTACTCATAGTATTACTAGCAAAGGCAATGGGAACCTCCACTCCGCCTTGGACTTGACTGAGGGCGGCCCCAATACTCTCATTGCTAGCATCTGTATCCAATACAATATGACCATCCGGGGTGGGATACTTTAACACCGGGGTCTCCACAAACAACTTTTTTATTGCTAAGAAAGCTGTGTCCTGTTCCTTCCCCCATGGGAACTCTTCCTTCCTATTTCCGGGAGTCCAGTGTGACAAACATTGGATCGGATAGGCTTCCCGGGAATATCCCGGCAGGAAATCCCTATAATATGAACAGAATCCTAAAAAGGACCGCACATCTTTAGGACCCCTGGGCACTTCCCATTCAGTTACACTCCTGATCTTTTCCGGATCAGCCTTAACCCCCTCGGTGGAAATAATCCGTCCTAGGTAGTTAATATCCTTCTTAAACAGATTACATTTCTTTGGTTTCAATTTGAGACCGTTAGACATGATTCGGTTTAAGACTTCCTCCAGATTACTAAGACAGCCCGCAAAGGTTTTTCCAAACACAATTACGTCATCCAAGTAAACTAGACATTTCCGCCATAATAAATCACTTAACAGTGTCTCCATCATGGCTTCAAAGGTGGCCGGCGCGTTACATAACCCGAACGGCATTACCTTATATTCAAATAACCCGATATGGCTGGAAAACGCGGTTTTCTCCATATCTTCAGGCTTCATGCCTACTTGCCAATACCCGGACTGTAAATCCAGGGTACAGAACCATTCATTCCCTCCCAGGGAATCAATCGTCTCATCTATCCTAGGAAGAGGATAGGAGTTCTTTTTAGTCAACCCATTCAGTTTCCGGTAATCAATACAGAACCGTATACTACCATCCTTCTTGGTTACCATACACACAGGGGAGGACCAAGGACTCATGCTGGGAACAATAACATTATCCTTCAGCATTTTCGCTATCTCTTCCTCAGCTACTAGATTCTTCTTAAAAGCGGGGTTATCCCCGGTTTTAATTTCATGCAATACCTTATTGGTTCTCCCCAGGGGTTCCCCTGGGGCCGCAAAAGCTTGCCTGCATCTCTTCAGCATAGCCTTTAGGGCTTCCTGATCATTCTCATCCGTTATGGACGATCCTGTTAACAACTTAGTTAACTCTTCATGCAATTCCTCTTCCCCTCCTTCTTCTAACCTCAGGTCTTGGTGGCTACCGGTGACTGCCTCCGCAAGTATCACTTTCCCAACTTCAGTGCCTTTCTCAAGATATACTGTGGAGTTTCCGGGGTTGGAAATGGGTGTCACTGTCCATCTGGAATTCCCTACTAGGGTATCCGCAGATTCCAATCCCTTCCGGGATAATACAGCCATATCCGGCTCGATTACCGCTAATCCTCTCTGGATTAGCCTCCCTGAACTGACTAACACGTCACAGGTCATTCCCGGGGGAATCTTCACAGTCTGTGCCACACTAGCGACACTACTTATCACTCTCAACTTACAGAGTATGGTCATATCATACGGGTATTCAATTTTCAACTTCCCACTTTTCGGATTCAAAGTCGCACCGAAAAGCGCCGCAAAATCCAAACCAAGAATACCATCATCTTCAATCTCAGCTATGGTCGGGGCCCAAACAAATTCTTTCCCGGCCACAGAGATGTCCAAATGTCCTCATTCTGGTACCATCGGCCGTACATGCGTTTACCCTCATTGTGAGGTTCTCACACATATTCGGCAATAAGCTGATGAATCTCTTAGAGACCATGGAGTGGCTAGCTCCAGTATCCATAAGAAATTCCCCAGTCTTTCCTTGTACAGAACAGGAAACGTACCACCTCTTCCCATCAGTTACTGAGGGATTCCTAGTAAACCGGTGAAGGTCACTATCAGTGCCCAGGTCGAATCCACATCCTTTCAGGTGTTCCAGACAAGGATGACCCGGGGGAAGCCTGGTTCCTCCAACCTTAACCAACTCTTTGGTTATTGACTCCTCTAAACTGGCACTAGGTTTTCCATACGCGCACCCCTGGGCGCCTGTTGTACCAGTCTCCCCAGCCTCATGGTTTCCGGGATGTACGGTCCCATCTCCCTTCTTGCTGGACGCATTCACTGCTAATGAATCTTCACCGCCAACGTCGGTGATAATCTGACATATTTCCTCAGGGGTTACCGTCCTGCCATCCTCGGTAACCCCCTCTAATTTCCCGAAACCTCACTTCTTAAAACAGGTTTCTCTGCTTTGCATTCAGATGCAAAGTGCCCTTTGACTTGACACCTGTAACACTGGACAGTGTTACGATCGACCCTAGGGCGGCGCCGGGTTTGATTATCAAACACCTCGTTCATGCGTTTAATCATGGACTCCATTAAGGTATTTAATGAGTTTCCTGACGCATTTGTTTTATCCGGAGTGGTCGTCTCCGGGGTCTGGGTTTTCTGACTGGAATCAGTCTGAGGTTCCCAAGTGTCGGGTTTCCGGGTAGTTTCCGAATAACCTTTGTTACTAGGAAGCTTCCCGGAAGCTGGGGTTGAGCTAGATTTCTGTCGACCCTTGAATTTCAGGGCGTCTACTCTCTCCTCCCCTTCAGATTCTTCCGCGGAAGAATCGTCTCCATCTAAGGAATGTTCAATTCCAGAGACGCGCTGTCCCCTATTAGCGGGTATCATACCAGCCAACAGTATCTTCTTCTTATCATGTTGATCAATCGCCATGAACAAATCCGCTAGGGAAGACCCAGCTTCCCAAGCTCTACCACAAACTTTAGCATGTTCAGGATCACTCAATCCACTAATAAATCTTACAAATAGGGATTCTATGTAATATTCAGCATCCCTACTCCATTCTGGCCTAGCCTGCCGCAATAATCGCTGCAATTCTAGCCCAAAAATTTTAGCAGATTCCTTTGGTTTCTGCGTTCTTCTCTGAAACAGAGTCCAGTGATCTACTGTCACCATTTTCCCAAAGGTATAACAAGCTAATACTTCCAGCTGGTCGTATGTAGCCTCCGGCTCGTAAGTGTCCCTCCATTCTTCAACCACTATCTTACCCGGGCCGTCACTCAACCATATCACAAAAGCTCCCAAGGATTCCTCCTTGTTCCAGCAATTGTACTTACAATCATCTAAAAGTGATTGATATTCTTCCTTCCAGGGTCGTAAACCCCTGTAAGGCTTAGTCACGCGTGCAGTTCTCTTAGCGGCATAATTAGAATGCACTAATTGACCAGACATGCGTCTACTCCAAGCCAGTAAGTCTGTACCGTTTTGACCTCGGCTGGAGCAATCTAGTCCCAAATTACCTATGGCTGGGTCTCGATTATGTAATCGGTGTTCCGCCGGGGTCATTGTGACCCTTCGGTTCAAAGGAACCTTTATCTTGGGTATATCGTCAGAAGATTTATCTGATTCCGAGTCTGTACCCTCATCAAAGCGTGGGCCTTGATAGCCGGACAATCCCTGAGTGTTTTTATGCACTGGATTTGACCTTCCCTTCGTTCTCTGCTGGGACCCCTTATTCAGACTACCCCTCGGCCTATTTTCAGGGTCTTTATTGACTCCCGAATGTGTATCAGTGGTCGGAGGTGGATATGAATAAGTTGCATCCGGGCAATATCTATAATTACCCTTGCTATCATAATCTCCCGGGTTCCCATACTGAGCCGGGTCATCTCCCGAAAAGGGGTTCAATGAGCCATAACTATGGTTCACCACTTCATCTCGAAATTTATTTTTATAATGTCGAGACACTTCCTCCTCTGGAGACATTTCCCTGTTAACCTGACCAATACTGGCATGATTAACTGGTTCCCGTTCAAGAGAGCGCCCGGTGACATTCACTCTCCTTGAATCCTTCCCTCTGTTTTTATACACAGAGTCTTCCACATTCCTCAATCCATTATCATTAATAAATGGATCGAATTGAGGAAATGCATCCACCTTCCTAGCAGTAAGAGTGCTGTCCAGAACAGTTTCCGGCCCGATAGCTGGAACTTGTTCCTCCCCCTGCTGTTCCATTGCCTTCGACAATTCACACCGCAGGAGAGTTTTCCTGGCTTCCAGGGAACAGACAGCTTCCACCTCAGCTTTCCGTTTCCTTTCTAACTCTTCCGTTTCTTCCAGGATTTGCATCCTGGTAGATTCGTTATCCTTGACCAACTGGTCTCTGCCCTTCTCGAGCTCCTTTGTCCCCTTCTTCAGGACTAACCATTCTCTAGAGTATTGTTTCAACTCCTTCTCATACTTCTCCTTCAGAGATTCGGAGTGTTCATTCTCCTTCCGGTTCTCAGCAATCTTTGCTTGAATCTTTTGGTATTCATGCGATTCCTGAGCAACCTTCTTTTTCATATACCGGTTGTCTTCTATCAACCGTTCTCTCTCTTCTATCAGAGTTCCTTTTACCCTCTGATTCTCAGAGAGGATCTCGTCCCTTTCTTTTACCAGGGATGTCAATTCCTCAGTCAATGCAGCATACTGGTCTTCCATTGACTGCTTGTCCAATCGGACATTCTCCCAGTAGAGGTCATCCTCTTCCCGAGCCAAACGCTCGTCATATTCCCTCTGGAATCTCTCATCCCCTACATAGGGTTCTACCCAGGAAAGATCCTGCAATTTCCTCTTCTTCTGCTCTGGCTTCAAGCCCTCCCCAGGGTCCATCCCTGCCACCTCCAGGCGAGTTGATTCCAACTCCCCTTCACTCAGCTCTGGGCCAGAGCCGCCCAGGCTACCACCGGTAGCCATTGTCTGTCCACTAAAGGACTGTCTGTCCACTCAAGGACTTCCTGTTCAGTATAACCCGAACATATTCCCGAACAATTAACTTGTTCTGCTACCTTCACTGATCCTGGTCACGGCACCAGTGTGGTGGTTCGTAGTTAACTCTAGGTTAAAGAACAACGATCACGGCAGTTTCCAGGTGCGAGAATATATCTGTCTTTATTCACAAGAATAACAACTCTAGTTCCTTTACTAGGGAACGATCAGTGTAGAATTAATACACACAGGTAAATCAGGTTTCTCTATGAATAGAGGAAACGGTCAGTATACAACTCTTAGCATACAACACGGTTGGACATGTGAAGTCTCTCGTCAGTCGGGCCTGCACTGACTACCGTTCCAGGTAAACACACGGGTCTTATATAACACCGGCTCTTAGATCACGTGGCCAGGTGGGTGGGTCGGCCGCCCACCTGAGAGCGGCACACGGTTACCTGAAGAGGACCTGCGCCCTCTCCCGGGAACTGTGTGCACTAGCTCCAGGTGGAGAAGCCGAGTAAACAGACGTTACCCGGAAATACCGTGTATGAGATTAATATGTAATATCATGCCCCTACACATGTAACTAATTAACCAATTAGCGTTTAGCTAATTTTAAAATACTGGGATGAAGGAAATTGTGTATACTTAAAATATAAATTATAAGGGGCATTGCCACTTTTATACTACCCCTATTTAAAAGCTTATTACAAAGAGCTACCCCTGCACAGTGCTCCAAAACTGGCACAGATTAGCACAACGCCCCTGCAGCCACAGCAGGCGCGGACGTTCACATACCTACTAATAGTAGGCCTACCCACACTGAGCACCACCACTAATAGTATTACTACTGCTATCCAGGATCCAGTGGGTAAGAGGGTGCTGACCGTGGGTCACGGGCAGTAGGCCTACCTGGTATTTATACCGGGTAGAGATCTACACCAGTGGAGGATGGGTAAGCGTGTCCATATTTGCATCATCCTCACCCCGTCGCTCGCAGGGTGAGGGAGACAGAAGATAGGAGCCGCTCCTCAGCCCTAAGGACACGTGTCGCGCACAGGGTGATGGGAGACAGAAGGCGAGGGGGCCGCTCCACCCTCTCACCATCCCCACTCCTAAGTATACGTGTCATGTTCTGTATGGGGGCGACGAAAGGGGGCGAGCTGCTCCCAGGCTGATGTCATGGTGCCCCAGCATGTCATCATCCATGCTGGAGGACCGTGACACCTGGAGGGAGATAAAGGAATCACACTCCGGCAGGGTCCATGTAGTGTACTGTGGTGCAGTTAGGGATGTCATCGATACCCCCAGAATCGATAACCCGACATTTCTATAATGCCGATTATCGCATCGACAAAACCCTTATATCGATACACCTTTCAATTTATAGATAGCCCCGGAATCTACCTTTCTTAAAATGTAAAATTTGTGTAAATATTCCATCTGAAACTACCTTATATTTCAGCATAATAATTGTGCAATTTGTAGACCCATAATATTGAGGGAAATGGTCTTCAAATCGTGCTCAAAGTGTTACCAAATCTCTATCCCCTATCCTTAAATATTCCAGTATGAGGATGGATGAAAAATTGATTAAAATACCCTTATTTGAAGCAGATATAACTATTGTTGTGGTATCAAAATAAATCGATATAATCGAGAAATCGAGACCAAAATAGTGATAATCGAAATCGAAATAAATTGGATACCAATGACATCCCTAGGTGCAGTGTGATCCAAGTATATTCAACACTTGGTTTTGCATCTGATTTCAATCACCCTTACAACAAAACAAAAGAATAGCTCCACAAAAATCAGAGAGTTTGAAAAGCTGGAGAAGAAAACCTCCAACCTAGAAGGGAAACTCAACGCTGCCAATGGAAAAGTGGAGGACCTCCAGACTAGGCTAGAGACAGCCACGACTGAAAACGACAACCAACGGAGAACCACCCTGAAAGCCCAGGAATCCCACCTAACTGAGGCCATAGAGCTAAGAAAGAAGCTCAGAGAAACCACCGAGCAACTAGCAGCAGCCAACAACCGAGCCACCCAGCTTGCTGAAAACCAACAAGCAGACAAACTACGAGAACAAGTCAGCAGAAACAGAGAGCTACAAACCAAGCTGGACCAAGCAAAGGCGCAACAGCAGGACGATCAGGCCACCATGGACGAAATGGCGAAACAAATTATCAATGCAAAAAGAAAGCATACAGAGGAAAGAGAAGCTGCGGAACGAAGGAAAAAAGTAGAGGAGAGGGCCAAGAGAACCAACATCCTAACACTGGGAGACTCCAACATGAGGAGAATGGCCCAACATCTCCCAGAGAGCGAAAATCCGAAAATAACGCACAGGACGACCTTCACCCTTAGGGAGTGCACATTTTTTAACAACAGGGGGGGTGGTGAGATTTCGCGCGGAGCGCGCGAAATTTTTTCACCCCCCCCCCGCTAGAGGGGCGAAAATTTTTACCCCCCCCCCCCGGCAGGCCGAAAATCGTGCGCGTTCGCGTCCCTTTGTAGCATAGTAACGCGCAGGCTTTTTCCCTCAAAACAGGTTGAATTTTTTTCACCCCCCCCAAGAGGGGCCTAAATTTTTTACCCCCCCCCCGGTCAAGGGGTCCAAATTTTTTACCCTCCCCCCCTACGCCCTTATATACATACACAGAGGCACGAACGACATCAGGAGAAAGGCGGATGGCAATAGACTAGCTGAAGACATCATCCAAGCTACCAGACACCTGGACACACAGAAAACAACTCACATAACCCTCCCCAGAACCACAATAACAGATGATGAAATACAAAGAAAGCTATACACAGCAGCAATAGCCACCCACAAAGTAAGAACCCTCAATATCTACCCCACATTAAGCATGATAAATAGTGACAACATCCATGTAGAACCTGAGACAGCACAAACAGCAGCAGCCAACCTCATAGCGGACATCCAAAGAAAATGCGAGATCACCCCCAAGCCCACCATGACTCATCCAAGATATACCCAGGATGAAAAGAAAGAGAAACCAAGGGACAAAACCAGATCAAGCCACAACACTAGTGAGAAACTAAACCGTGAGGAGAAACTGAACAGGAAACACACCGAAATATTCATAAGAAAAACGGAAGTGGGGCTTATCTTCGGGAAAATGGGGGCCACGATAAACCCGATCAATGAGAGGAATGGCACTACAACTGCGTATGACAACACAAGCCAGACCCTCATGATCACAGGGCAGACAGACCTACAAGTAAAAAAAAACAAGAGCAGAGGTTGAAACCCTAAAGGAAAAAGCAAGGAGGAAAGAGGAAAAGAACCACAGAACCCAGCACCCCAAGGACAACGACACCCGCCCAAGAAACCCCCATGTCAACAACCAGGAAAACAGAGAATACGACCAGGAAAACAGAGGATACGACCAGGAAAACAGAGAATATGGACGCCACCATGTAAGGACACCACCAAGAGATTACGATCACGACCACGAAAGAAACACTGATCGCCGGACGACCAACGAACACGACCACGAAAGAAACACAGAACGCCGGACAACCAACAACGAAAGAAACACAGAACGCCGGACGACCAACAACAACCCTCACATGATCCCTAGAACCTCACGATATAGGGAACACAACAACAGGCACAAGCTCCTGAACCAAGCCCTAAGAAGCGCTGACATGACAACACTTAACACCAACCCAGAAACAATCAACTGGACCAGGGATAACAGGAAAGACGAGAGGGAAAAGTCAATCATTGACTTTGTAATCACCAACACAGAAACAGAGAAGCAAGTAACCAACCTAGAAGTAGACAGAACAGGGACACTCACCCTCAGAGGGAACAAAGACTGACCACAACACAATCACCCTCAAGCTAGAAATAACCCCCCAAAAAATAAGCGAAAAAGCAACGAAAATATGGAAAAAAGGGACAAAAGACCAGTGGGAAGCTTTCAACAGAGAGATTAATGCCTGCGACCTACATCGCCAGGAATACCCCACGATACAAAAAACGATCACCAATGCCCTAGAAAAAAACATAGGAAAAGTAACAATAAAAACAGGGGGAAAAATGCAAGTACCCCAAAGGGCTAAGGAAGCACAAATGAGAGTCAGGGAACACAAAGCAAAATACCAGGAGGCCATAAAAAGCCACGAACCCTATGACATCATCACCCTGAAAAGAGAAACCTACCACAGGGAACAAAATGACCTGATCCAGCTGCTCCAAAATACAGAAACTGAAAACACAAGGAATAAGATGAATAAACTAGCAGAAGAGGGAGGAGTATGCTCATCATACTTCTGGAAAATCCGCCGTAGGTTACTCCAACCAAAGTAGTATAGTATGTATCGGAACGGGACTATAGTTAAGTACTGTTTATTACTCAATCGACATGCAGCCAATCAGAGGCCTCCATTTGGTCACGTGACCCCCTCATTTGCATAATTACGTAATAGGCCACGCCCCTCATTTGCATAATTACGTAATAGGCCACACCCCCTTGATCACCAGCCAATCAGGGGCCACCATTTGGTCACGTGACCCCCACGTGACCCCCTCATTTGCATAATAGACCACGCCCCCTTGATCACGTGACCCCCTCATTTGCATAGTAGACTACGCCCCTTTGATCACCAGCCAATCAGTGGCTTCCATTTGGTCAGGTGACTCCCTCATTTGCATAATCATGGATCACGTGACTCTTTCATTTGCATGATAGGACCACACCCCTTGGTCACGTGACCGGAAGCGCTCTTTATTTAGAAAATAGGCCACACTCCCTTGGTCACGTGACCTGACCCCCTCCCTCATTTGCATAATATAGACAATAGACAGACTACGCCTCCCTTTTGGTCACATGACTTGGACTAGCTAATGGGAGGTTTCTATAAGGGGCGAGGGGAGGAGGGGAGGGGGGGAGGGGGGCACTTTAAGATGCATGGGGAGGGGAGGGGGGGAGGGGGGCACTATTTATGGGGTGGGCGAGCACTTGGGGGGGAGGGGGGGCTTTTAGGGTCTGCTCGGGAGAAAAAAAAAAAAAAAAAAATTATCTGATCTCTAGGGAATCGCTTCCTCTCTACCCCCCTTTAGGGGGGTAGGGAGGAGGCGAGTCGGAGGTGACTGTAGAGGAGTTTTTCGGTGACTTGATGCTTTTCAAACGACTGTGCTGATAGTTGATGAATTTGACTTTTTGACTTGAATATTTCATGCGACTTTGTGACTTGTAAGCGAAAGCGAAAGCGACTTTGCGACCTGTAACCCTTTAAATAAAGAGGTGACTTTGTAACCTCAGGGGGGAGATCCTTCTACACCCCCACGGAGTAGAAAGGATCTCGGTTGATTGACTGTACTTTGACTTGTTGTTGTAAACAAAAAAAATAATAAAATAAAAAAAAAATAAAAAAATCAATGAATAGAACGACCCCCTCATTGCTAACAAAGGAACGCCTTTTGAATTACACAAATGACCCTCTTTTTGTAGGGGTTAGCGGTAACTCGACTTGAATTAGAGTATTAGGGAGAGCAAAACGCGACTACACACCGTCTTAGACTGTCGTCTTACGGACCGGATAACAATAACCCTAGTTACCTCGGTTACTGTTGCTCAAGAGACGGCGATGGATCTGGTCACGTGGATACTGAAAGAAGGTCTACCTATAACCACCACGCTAGTTTGAACGCGGCGGGTATGAGTCATCATGGGGCCCTTGACGGGTGGGTCCTCCCCATGCAGCCGTATGTCGAATTTAAGAAATGTCCATGTCACACGTCACTAAGGGAGAAAACGTTTTTTGAAAATATTTAGAACCCGAATTTGAGCATTCTGGTACATTTTTAAGGACCCAGACACTGCAAAACCGAGTACCATCCAAGAGAAAAAAAAATTTGGCGAAATGTTTAGGCTTGAAATGGCACTTTTCTGATGCACTCTTTGAACATTTTTTTTTTTTTTTTTTTTTTCCTCATGTCACTATGGTCCATGGCACATGTGGGACTCAAGAAATGCCACATGTCCCATGTCACTTAGATGTCCGTGCCCGTGTCGTCGTATCGAATTTTAAGAAAATGCCCATGTCACCATATCGAATTTAGGGGTCTAGTGACATCAGCATGTCCGGCTATCCTCCACAAATTTAGCTCTAAAATGTTTACTTTTTTTTTGGGCTGATTTTTCATCATTTTAAAAAAACAATAGGTTGTTTGAAATGTTTGCTGTTGTAAATAGAAACAAAAACAAAACAAAAGCGCATGGTAAGATTATGTCACATTTTCAAGTGGCGGGTCCGCGCGAGGCTTATTCAGCCTCTTCGTGGATCCGCGACTCCAATGTGATCATATACTAATCACCGGTGTTTACGGTATTATATACTAAGGTATGAGACGGGTCTTACAGAAAAGGTGTCTAAAGAGCCCTGTGACCTGATTGAAATGACGTCAGCGCCGTCTGCTCGTCAGTGCCCGGCTGTAGCCCGTAGGACATGTTATTCTGCTTTTCTGGATGTTTTGAAATATTTTGATTTAACTGTTAATACCTGATAACAAGCCTCTGAAGCAGATTTTTGGTCGAGCACCTGTTCTCTACTCTTCCATCGATTAGCTGCTTCAGCAAAAAAAAATCGCGCGCGCGATCTAGTCTATATGACGGAGTCGCTAAAGCTCTGTTTAGAGAGTGGACCTTGACCTTGAGTATAGACTCAGTACTATAGACTCAGTACTAACTGAACGCCCCGCGGGGTCACCCCTCACCACGTGGGAATATGTACAAGCTCTGGTTCTTCACTTTACGGCTTGACTGAAACTGAGACGCGTCCATGATAAACTCTAGCCTTTTTTTTTCCTTTACTAGGATCGAGAGAGAGATTTTAAATGGGGCGGTTATCTAAATAGCGTGGAACTAAAATCAGGCTGCGGCAGATAGTATCTCTGCGCACCTCAAGACTCAACGTAACTTTCACTCTCCAGCAGAAGTTTAGTTGTGACTAATGATGGGCGGCGACCGTCGTGCACCGGCGGACATTGGAGAGTGTTGGAGAGCTGAACCTTACAGACATATAAATCAATCGCTTTGGTGGAAATATCTCGCCATAGATTGGAACCAAATACTTATCTAATGGAATCGTTATCAGTTTTCAGTTTTCTTGCCGTACAAAATTTATTTCCCACTCTTCACGTGGTGATAGCTGAAGGTCGCTCGTCGTAGGTACGTGTGACCGGAACACCTTTTTTGTTTTTGGCGCGGGTTGACATCAGATTTGTACCGTACTGTCGCGATTAAGAGCTCTGAGGGAGGGCTTTTCAATTCGGTGAAGTTCTTACTCAGGAGCTATATACAAGCCAGGCGCTAGCGCTTATTCAAAGTCGCGATTTTAGTGCTTGAGAAAAAACATTTGGAGGCTCTTATACTCCGGCGCTTATAAAAGACCGGCACGCTTTTCAACACTAGTTGCTTTATCGCGACCGTACGGTATGACTTCGGTGTCAAAAGATCCCAAACTCCAAATAAGGAAGTGAAACGACGTCGTCTGTCTACCTCGTGCGCGTCATAGCGTCGTCGAAAATAGTGTGACGTCAGCATCTCTCAGGCGGCTAGGAAGTCAGTTCGACAAAATGGCTCACGGAGTGAACTTCGTGGCCGTTTCTCGATCTATGATCGATGCGGCCGTGGAGAAGGAATTCGTAGCCGTGCAACAGAGAGAGGAGGCGGAGAGACAGAACTTCGTGGCCGTTTCTCGATCTATGATCGATGCGGCCGTGGAGAAGCAGTTCTTTGCCTCGCTACAGAGAGAGGAGAGACAGCGGACTGCTGCTGAAGCAGAGGGTGTGGTGGATGAGCTGATCGAGAACGTCGCTGATCAACTCATCCGCCGGTGCGTGGAGCAGGTCAAGCAGCAAGTCTGCATGGAGGAAGGACTACCGCCCGCCGTGCTGGAGGAGCTGCTGAAGGACTGCCACGCGTTATGACCACGCCCTCCGCTTCAGCAGCAAGGTCCCTGCGACCCTCTCTCTACCAAACGGTCCTTTTAAGGACCAACCACTGATCACAAAAGTTGAAAATCAATCTCAATATAATATACGCATCAGAAAAACCCCTAATACGCTATACACTGAAACCCTGTTGAGTAGGTAGATCGAGTTGGGCATTTTTTTTTTTAGGAAGAGCAATCAGGTCATCGTGTGGAGATCATCAGGTGTCCTGTGTGTGTGTGTGTGTGTGTGTCTGTGTGTGTGTGTGTGTGTGTGTGTGTGTGTGTGTGTGTGTGTGTGTGTGTGGGATGTGTGTGTGTGTGTGTGTGTGTGAATTTTATACAAATACAATTATTCATTCCTTTCAGCAAGAAAATTAGCTCAATGTAATCATATGATTTTAACTGCCCTACTTATCAGAGCCTTGACGACATCTGACCGCCCCCCTTTTCAGGATCTAAATGGAAATTCACCGCCACCGCTTTTCAGAGTACTGCAGCGCCATTACCTAATTCTTTTTGTATGTGAAAAAAACCCAAAAAAAAACAGCACTGATAAGGGGTTTAATTAGACAGATATTGGTTTCTACACTATCAAAAAAACAAACAAACCCTCAGCGCTTTAATGCTAAAGGTGGCAATAGTGCTTTAATGCGCTACGCCCTTTGTCGATATGCCAGTGTATGCATGCATGCAGCCCTGGTGAGGAACTCTGAGTGCCGCATTCATGACTTATGACGACAACGGGCACTGCACATTAAAGCGCTATGCGACTATTAAAGGGTTAGATCCAGTCTTGCTACAGGCATCCAGAATGCTATACCCAGAGTTGGTGGTCTGGTCCAGACTGCTGTACACAGATTGTAGACGGGATGGCGGGTTGCTGCCAGACTATCCCTCTGGTACGATATGCGGCTGGCGCGGCCGAGCCTGTCTTATATGATGCTGAGTCTAACTATGTATTAGATACCCTACGAGTAACTGAGAGTATGTCAAAATAATCACGGCAAACTGACTGGCGTCTTCATAGGATCATAGAGTGGTTATTATTACATAACTCAGTAACCTTTGGTTATGTGTTAGATAGAGTACACTTGGACACGGTTATTCCATATACCCGCTGCCCCACAGGGTCAAGACGAGGTGATTTAAATAATAAGACCCAGACGGGTAAAATAGCCAAAGTCAACAATGACCTGTTTTTTGGGGGTTTTTTTAGCCAATATGGACAAAGAGACACGGGGTGCTGTACACAGGTTGTGGACGGGCTGGTGGGTCACTGCCAGACTATCTCCCTGGTCCGATATGCAGCCGGCGTGGCCGAGCCTGTCTTATATGATGCTGAGTCTAACTATGTATTAGATACCCTACGAGTAACTGAGAGTATGTCAAAATAATCACGGCAAACTGACTGGCGCCTTCATAGGATCATAGGGTGGTTATTATTACATAACTCAGTAACCTTTGGTTATGTGTTAGATAGAGTACACTTGGACACGGTTATTCCATATACCCACTGCCCCACAGGGTCAAGACGAGGTGATTTAAATAATAAGACCCAGACGGGTAAAATAGCCAAAGTCAACAATGACCTGTTTTTTTTGTGTTTTTTTTTTAGCCAATATGGACAAAGAGACATGGGGTGCTGTACACAGGTTGTGGACGGGCTGGTGGGTCACTGCCAGACTATCTCCCTGGTCCGATATGCAGCCTGCGTGGCCGAGACTGTCTTATATGAGGCTGAGTCTAATTATGTATTAGATGTGCTACGAGTAACTGAGAGTGTGTCAAAATAATCACGGCAAACTGACTGGCGACCTCATAGGTCAGTTATTATTACATAACTATTATTACATAACTCAGTAACCTTCGGTTATGTGTTAGATAGCGTGCACTTGGACACGTTTATTCCATGTACCCGCTGCCCCACAGGGTCAACACGAGGTGTTTAAATAATAAGACCCAGACGGGTAAAATAGCCAAGTCAACAATGTCCCGTTTTTTTTTAGCCAATATGGACAAAGAAAAACGGGGTGCTGTACACAGCTTGTGGACGGAGTGGCGGGTCGCTGCCAGACTATCCCCTGGTCCGATATGCAGTAAATTTTCTGCACCGTGTGACAACGACCGATCAGCTACCAACCTATTTTTGGTTATTTTTCTATTCAGTTTTTGATCAGCGCACTTTATTAGCGTGGTTTTTTTTTTAAATTTTTTTAATCATAAATAATATGTAGACTTGGAAAAAAAAAAGAGAACTGACATGTCGCTGTTTTGTCACTAAACCCAAAGACCCACCCACCCCGTAGGAAGGGGAGACGTTTGTGAACGTTCCCTTAGGTCTCTATTCTTTATTTATTGTGTGGCCCCTAAAGAGGGGCCAACCAACTGACACTGTCAGTTGGTTAGTAGATGCTACTCAACATGGGCGTAATTAATTACACCTAGTGTTGAGAAACAACATGCCTGAGCTCAAAAGGCCCCCGTTGAGTGGGGGCCCTTGTGGCACAACGAGTTGGTTCGTTTTTCAGATTACCTACTCGGCGAGAGTTTCTGCCTATGTATCTTTTATAAAGCCTTAGATATGGTGTGGTATTTTTCATCTCGCTATAGTTTAGTTGGTATTCAAAGAAACTGCCTCATTTCTATCAGAAATACACAATATTGAATTGTTTTTATATTTTAATATATTCAGAAGCACACTTTGTTGCCTATATAGCTCATTATGCGTTGAAATGTTCGCGAGCATCGTAGGAATGTACAAATCCCCTATTGTGGCGCCATCTGACGAAAGAGCAAGGAACTATACGTGACCTGAACCCCGCCCTCAGCGCGTTCGTTATTCGCATCTTTGACAGCGACTAAGAGACGCTCAAACTGTCTTATTTAGTTTGAACTTATCACAAATTTGTCTTTGATAGGTCGTAGATCGACTTCTGACTTTTTAGTTAGAATAAAAAACAAGTGACGCCGCCACAGACCCGCGCATTAACGCGCTCCGCCGTCTTCAGAGGGCCGAGTCTATAGTACAGTAGATTCTACTGTGTACTTACACTAACAGTGCTACATATACATACCTGAGTCATAAGTGGGTTTTTTTTGTTGTTTTTTAGGGGAAAAAAAGTGATCTACTCACCCAAACCGCTATTAGTAGGTAACCTGTATGACCCATGCCGCAAACATCTGCCTCGTGACTGATAGTGTACCGGTGGTGAAGTGCTGTTGCAAGAACAATTGAGGCTCTTTATATAGCTGAGAGAGCGAATGGACTAATCTTGTTTTCACCTTGAGCCCCACCCTATTCCAGAGAGGGTATCAAAAATCGCATGTACGCGTATATGGGCTTATAGCTGGTGAATAGATAAGGCGGGGCACCTGTGTATACTAAGACTCCAGGGGGCGTTTTAACGACAGGTGTGACGCGCCAGCCCGTGGAGGGAGCTTTTTTGTTTTTCACTTAGAGAGCGTATACAAAGCCTACAGGGGGTGATTAACGCCAGGTGTGACGCGCCAGCCAGTGGCCGGATCACCTCATCTTCTAAGCTTTTGTTTTCACCTAGAGAGGGGATCGAGAGTGTATACAAAAAACTACAGGGGTGTTTAACGCGGCCAGCTGCCTACATACTATAGTCTAAGCCTGTTTTCAGCTAGAGAGGGATCTACATCACCTAAGCCCTTTCCACCCTTAAATCGATCTGATAATTACCATAGAGAAGAGTAATGCGCGTTACATGTATATGGGCTTATAGCTGAGTAAGAGCTTAAGATGCTAGTCAACTGTGTATGCAAAAAAACAAACTACAGGGGGTGTCTAAAGTCGATTGTCATGCGCCAGCGGGCGGACAGAAGTCTGCCACTCTAGCTGTGACTACAAGCGCGTGCGTGTGGTAGACAGCTTAAATCAAACACGAGTTAAGCTCCTTATAGCTTCCTACTGTCTGCGGATTCGAGTCTTTTGTTTTTTCATGTATTTCCTCGGAGGGTCGAACAGGATTAAAGATGTAACGAACCCGCGCCTACACAGGTAGACAGCCGGTCGCCTTCCTAGTGAGAGTTTTCCTCCTGAGTTAAGAAGCTTATCTCGGAGCCTAGTACATAAGCGAGAGTGAAACATGAGTCCCACACACTTCTTCAACCACCTTCAGCATGGCGTCATCAGGAATCACTCTACGTTCTACCGAATGTGAGCAATCCCAACACTACTACAGAGCCGCGACAACACCACATGAGGAGACGTCCATGTTTACTGATGAGTCAACAAGTAGCAAGGTGGAGGTTAGTTTTTATCAAGATTCGTACGGGTGGCTGGAAAGTGTGAGGGCTACTTCTGCAGCTAATGCTGCTGCTCGTGCAAAACGTGAAGCTCGTAAGGTGGAAGTTGGTTTTTATCAAGATTCGTACGGGTGGCTGGAAAGTGTGAGGGCTACTTCTGCAGCTAATGCTGCTGCTCGTGCAAAACGTGAAGCTCGTATCGCTGTTCGTGCTACACATGCAGCATACGAAGTTGCCCATGCTGCTAACAACGTTGCTGTTACTCTCGCCGCTGCTGCTCGTGCTGCTAATCTTTTTGCTACTGTTTCCGCTCTTGCTACCGATGCTGCTGCTACTGATGCTGCAACGCCTGCTAAAAGTGCCGCTGTTGCGGCTGCTGCTAGGGCTAATGCTATTAATGCTTGTACAGCTGCTAAACAAATAGCCTGTTTTGCTTCTGCTAGTCGCAGTGTCGCTGTTACGGCTATAGCTGATGCCCATGATGCTAAGTTACGGGCTTTTGCTTTTGCTGAAGCTGCTGTTGATGCTCAAGATGTTGCTGCTGCTGCTGCTACTGCTGCTGATGAGGCTGCTGCTGCCGCTGCTGCTGCTGCTGAAGATGCTGCTGCTGCTGCGGCTGATGCTCTAGACACCTATGACGCTGCTGCTCTAGACACCTATGACGCTGCTGCTGCTGAAGATACTGCTGCCGCTGCTGCTACTGCTGCTGCTGCTGCTGCTGAAGATGCTGCTGCCGCTGCTCTAGACACTTATGACGCGGCTGCTGCTGCTTTTGCTGAAGATACTGTTGATGCTGCTGCTGCTACTGCTGCTGCCGCTGCTGCTACTGCTGCTGCCACTGCTCTAGACACCTATGACGCGGCTGCTGCTGCTTTTGCTGAAGATACTGTTGATGCTGCTGCTGCTACTGCTGCTGCCGCTGCTGCTACTGCTGCTGCCACTGCTCTAGACACCTATGACGCTCCTGCTACTCCTGCTCTAGACACCTATGATGCTGCTGCTGCTGCTGCTGCCACTGCTCTAGACACCTATGACGCTCCTGCTACTCCTGCTCTAGACACCTATGATGCTGCTGCTGCTGCTGCTGCCACTGCTCTAGACACCTATGACACTCCTGCTACTCCTGCTCTAGACACCTATGATGCTGCTGCTGCTGCTGCTGCCGCTGAAGATGCTGCTGCTGCTGCTGCACTAGTCATCTATGACGTGGCTACTGCTCTAGACACTTATGACGCGGCTGCTGCTGCTGCTGCTGCTGAAGATGCTGCTGCTGCTGCTGCTCTAGACACCTATGACTGAAAACATAGTAGGCGTTATTTACAAACACTGCTGTTACCTATGCCTAAACTTAGTAGGTCTTATTTACAAACAAGAGAGCCACGTGGTGTTGTTTACAAACAAAGAGAGCCACGTGGTGTTGTTTACAAACAAAGATAGTCACGTGATGTTGTTGTGGTCTATCATGTCAATGAAGGGGTCACGTGATCAAGGGGGCGTGGTCTATTATGCAAATGAGGGGGTCGCGTGACCAAATGGCGACCTCTGATTGGCTGGTGATCAAGAGGGCGTGGCTTATTATGCAAATGAAAGGGTCACGTGATCAAGGGGGTGTGGCCTATTATGCAAATGAGGGGGTCACGTGACCAAATGGAAGCCTCTGATTGGCTGGTGATCAAGGGGGCGTGGCCTATTACGTAATTATGCAAATGAGGGGGCGTGGCCTATTACGTAATTATGCAAATGAGGGGGTCACGTGACCAAATGGAGGCCTCTGATTGGCTGCATGTCGATTGAGTAATAAACAGTAGTTAACTATAGTCCCGTTCCGATACATACTATACTACTAACCAAGTACCTCCAACGAACCAGACACACTATACAATGATGGCAACCCCATCACCGACCCAGAAGCAGCCAAAGCCCACATACAAAACTTCTATGAAAACCTCTACAGCCCCCGAGAACCTAGAGAGGACTGTAAGCTAGACAATGACGACATACTTGCCAACAACGAAAGGAGAAGAAACGGCAGAAACACCCCGGACACCAACCATGAAAGAACTAAACACGGTAATAAAACACCTGAAACCTAACAAGGCCACATGCCCAGACAACATCCCAAACAGGATTTTCACAGAAGCGAACCAAAAAACAAAACACACCTACCTCAGAATCCTGAACACCATAACCAAAGAAAAAAAAATCCCCAAAGAATGGCAGGAAGGAGAAATACTAAGACTCTACAAAGGTAAAGGTAAGAAAGGTATGTGCAACAATTAAAGAGGGATCACACTGTCAAGCAATGTAGGCAAAGTCTACGAAAGACTTGTCAACAACAGAATAGCCAACCAAATTGACATCACCGAAGCACAGGCAGGTGGCAGAAAAGGGAAAAGCACAGCCAACCACATTGAAAAAATAAAAGAAGCCATTGAAAACAACAAAGCAAAAAGGAAGCCCACATATATCACCTTCCTCAACGTAACTAAGGCATACGACAAGGCATGGCTAGATTGCATCATGGATGTTCTTGCGAAGAACGGATGCCCAGCCCCAGAATGGCTCCTCATCGACAGACTAAACTAAAACCTGTCAGCAAGACTAAGAACCAAACACAGCCTCACCAACCCTATCAAAATAAAGGACAGTATCAGACAAGGCGGGGTCCTGGCTGTCACCCAATATGCCTTGCTGATGGACGAGATAAATAAAGAAATCCTGAAGGAGAAAAGGAGTAACACTAAAAACATTAAAAACAACTCCTTCTGCCTACTATTGGTGGATGATGTGGCTATAGTGACTGACAACATAGAAGACCAACACAAACTAATGCACATCATGGAACAAGTTGCGAACAAGTACAGAATTGTCTTTGGAAAAGACAAGTCCAAAATACTACTCATAGGAAGTGGAAACAACCCCCACACCCTAAGATCAATGAAATGGAGATCGAAAACACCCAACAGTACAAGTATCTCGGAGAGATATTCAACAAGATAGGCAATATTGATGACCAGCTAAACACCCTCCATGGGAAAACCGAGGCAGCACTTCAAACTATCCAATTCCTGGCAGCGGATGAAAACTTCAGAGGCGTCGAGATGAAAACGATATGCTCACTCCTAGAAACATGCATCATACCCATAATCACATACGGGGCAGAAACATGGACACCAAACAAAGCCCAGACAACAAAAGCAAACAAGCTATTAGACAACATCATCAAGAGACTAATCCAGCTTTAGGTCGCTATGTAAAACACGGATCCTATTTATAGTAAATGGAAAAAAATGAGTCACTGGCCATGCATACAGGTTTAAGTAACTTTAGACAGCGACTCCACCCCTTAGCGACTTAAACCTGGAGTAATATATAGAGGTTTAGCTTGATACTATCCAGTGAATAACTTTAGACAGCGACTCCACCCCTTAGCGACTTAAAGCTGGAGTAATATATAGAGGTTTAGCTTGATACTATCCAGTGAATAACTTTAGACAGCGACTCCACCCCTTAGCGACTTAAAGCTGGAGTATATATATAGAGTAATTCTATAAAATAGAAGCTAAAAACATCCAAGGGGAATATAGCCCCGGGGGAAAGGGTTTCCCTTAAGGGGGACTATTAGAAAAAAATGGGGCTTGGCTTTTTTGGGGGGAAAGAAGGTAGGTGACGCAGGATTATTCATTTTATCCAGTGAATGACTTTAGACAGCGACTCCACCCCTTAGCGACTTAAAGCTGGAGTATATATATAGAGTAATCCTATAACATAGAATCTAAAAACATCCAAGGGGAATATAGCCCCGGGGGAAAGGGTTTCCCTTAAGGGGAGCTATTATAAAAAAATGGGGCTTGGCTTTTTGGGGGGGAAAGAAGGTAGGTGACGCAGGATTATTCATATTTAATATATAAAACAAAGAAAGTACATGTATATAATATGAGGTTAGAAATAATAGGTCGCTAGTAGATGAAAAAGGTTAGGTCGCTGATACCCCTAGAAGTATGAGGCTTATTCTGTATACCCCCCCCCCCCTTTATTACCCCCTAGAAGTATGAGGCTTATTCTGTAGGCCTTTTATAATAGAATAAGCCTCATGTTTGGTTTGCAAGCTACTAGGGGGGGGTGATAAAGGGGGGGCTTAGCTTTTTTTTTTGGGGGGGGGGAGATGGAAGGTGACGCAGGATTCTTTTTATTAAATAAAACAAAGAAAGTGCTTTACACGTATATGATATAAGGCTAGATAGAATAGGTTGCTAGTAGATGAAAAAGTTTAGGTCGCTGATACCCCCTAGAAGTATGAGGCTTATTTTGTAGGTCTTTTATAATAGAATAAGCCTCATGTTTGGTTTGCAAGCTACTAGGGGGGGGGGGAGGGGTTGATACAGACAGGGTCAGGGGCTTGGCTTTTTTTTTGGGGGGGGGGGACGCAGGATTATTCATATTATATAAAATAAAGAAAGTGCTATACATGTATATATAATATAAGGTTAGAAATAATAGGTCGCTACCTTGAGAATAATTCCCTTTTCATTTTCTCCAGATATCATTCCACTTTTTCTATGTACCCCTGTTTTTCCTCCATTTTCAACCCTTTTCACGACTTCATTATTTGAATGGCGACCTAAACCTGGAGAATGCCAATAAACACAGAGATCCACTCTAATCATCCGCCTCGTGTGATATGATCCAAGATACCACTCGTGGAGAAACCTGTCATTCAGACAGATTATCGTGGACCTCTGTCTATGTACCCATCGTGATTGGTGTATCAGTGCTTATCTCGCCAGTTACCAGATCAAGCAATGGTGCCCCCCACTAAAAAACCTGCAACATCGGGCATTCTCCAGGTTTAGGATTAGAGTGGATCTCTGTGTTTATTTCATGTAATTATTGATAAATTATATCTAAAAACAACATTTAAAGATTGGTTTCATAGCTATTTTAGTGACATCATCATGGAGAAACAGCCCATGGAGAATGAATATCAGTTTCTCCACGGGGGTGTGGAGAACGGCCATTCCAGTACTTAAGCATAGTAACTTTGTTTCTGCACATGAAATAAAAGCTATTACATAATGCCCCCTAAGAAGTCCGCAGTGAAGGCCAGGGAGTTATCTCATTACTGGACATCGATTCTCTGTCTCTTTGTAGCTCTATAGTGATCGATGCCCAGTTTTATACTTCAGACCAGTGGCTCATTTTGGCTGTTTTTTGCCTCACAGATTGCTCCTAGCGCAAAATCCTGACTAGGTGTCAATATATTCTCTATGCCAATGTGTAATATGAGGGTAGAAAACACTGGAACCTCAGTTAGAAAAAATCCTACTGAACAGTTTTTGAGAAAATTAGGGTTTTGTTACCTTTTTTTGCTGTTTTTAGTACATTTACATTTTGAGTACATTTTTTTTATTCACAGTAGGATTCCTGAGTATTGGGCCATTCTACACAGGGTGTTATTTTGAAAAAAAAATATATCCTTTGATAGTGTATTTGGTCTCCGAAATAGAGGGAGTTTTGTCATAGTTTAATTGATTGTTGACAATCCAGTTAAGGCCACACGTTTTTTTTTATTTGGGTTACGGGCCCGCCGCACTAGGAAAGCCCAAAACCAGAATAAAAATAAAATTTGAATTTAAGATTTTTTTTTTATTCCCTCCGATGTGAAATCCAGAGAAGAAAAATACAGGAAAAAAAGAAAAGATATATGATATGATATACCAAAAGAAAGCTAAAATCAACGGGAAAACAACTATCTGCTTTTCATTAAAGCTGCTATACCACTTGGCACTCTCAAATCTATGTTTTCTTCATTTGTATCTCAGATGATTGTATAACTCTTTCCCTATTATAATCTGCCATTTATTTTGCCAAGGGATCCTTAATACAAATGTATGTGCAATACAAGACTCTAATTCCAACTACTATTTATATTCTGGTGGGCTTTGATAATTTAGTGTTAAAAAATGACATCAGGTGGCAGCACGGAGTGGCCTGCTACCTGGAAGTCTTTCATTGCTGATCTTACCAACATAGTTTACTATTTCCTACCAGGAGGCAGCATTGAGTAGGCAATTAGCAGAGTGTTATTGTTATCTGGTTTACAGTTGGTTGACTTCTATTATCACAGGAGATATTTCACCTATTTCCATATAGAAAGAAGCACCCATATTATTTACAAATTGACCTGTCCATATATAAGTCTGTGTAGATTGTTGATGTGTTATAATCTAAAATTCGATGCTTGGAGCTAAAGCTAAATGGGACTTTGGAATTTTCTCGATTTTTGAAACCTTTTCAAAAAAACCTGTTTACCTAAATATTATTGTATTTCTATTGTCAGACCATCCATTCTATTGTGGGTGGTCCTTTTTATATTTCCCTCCGACATTGGGATATACAGGCTTTCTGTACATAAATTAAATAAAATGCCCAGGGGCTAACTTTTATTATATTTTTAATTTCTTTTATTTCGTCCTCCGTGTGTTGATAAATTTTTGAAGGATCCGTAAACCAAATAAAAAAAAAGTGTGGCCTAAGGGCTATTAATGTGATCACACATGGAGGCAGGTTCCGCAGCTTTTGGCGAAAAAAAAGTCCAACATCACAAAAAAGTGAAATTTCCCTACAAAGCCCCCATAAATTTGGCGAGAAAAAAGTTCAAAATCGCAAAAAAGTGAAATTTGCCTAAAAACACCTGATTCGGCGAGAAAAAAGTTCAAAATCACAAAAAAAGTGAAATTTGCCTAAAAACCCCCTATTTGGCGAGAATAAAGTTCAAAATCGCAAAAAAGTGAAATTTGCCTAAATACCCCCTATTTGGCGAGAAAAATGTTCAAAATCGGAAAAAAGTGAATGTTGCCTAAAAACCCCTAATTTGGCGAGAAAAATGTTCAAAATCGCAAAAAAAAGTGAAATTTGCCTAAAAACACCCTATTTGGCGAGAAAAAAGTTCAAAATCGCAAAAAGTGAAATTTGCCTAAAAACCCCCTATTTGGCGAGAATAAAGTTCAAAATCGCAAAAAAGTGAAATTTGCCTAAATACCCCCTATTTGGCGAGAAAAATGTTC
>CANHQG010000303.1:0-50615 GCA_947462335.1 Harmothoe impar
GGCGCTACATTGTGTTATTGTTGTGTTATTGGTAGCCTATGTTATTGTTAAGTTCGTATTGGGCTGAATGCAGCTGTTACATACGCATGAAATAGGATATTCTTGGAAACTCAAATTTCACCAATTTATGAGAAGTTATTTCCTTTTGTAATTCTTGGTTTGAATCTCTCTCAGGGACACTACCCGTATAGCACACCACACCGTGATATGAGGGTAACAGGCTACATCCATGTTACGGGTATTCCTCCTCCGTAACATGTTATATGTATGTTACATGTGTGTTACATTCATGTTACAGCCCGTGTGTGATGTACCAGGATGATGTCTGGGGACCCTGTAAGGCGCACCATCCATGCTCACGTGTCGTCATGATGCACCAATGTAGTGGCGGCGAGTAACTCGCCACAACTGCCTTGGTGCAGCATAAGGCTGACCCTTGAGGATTGTGTTGACGCTGTAGGGTCAGCATGGTGCATGATGCATGATGCATGGTCCATGATGCATGAATGCAGCACTGGCGAGTTGATCATTAGGGCTGCATTCATGCATCATGATGAGAACATGGCAGTATGGTACTCAAAGGGTTAAATTGACTAATTCAGTGGCCTATATATTATAGGTGCACATGTGTGAGTGTTTCAATTATTGCTAAATGTCTACTATAAAACTGATGTGTTGATAATGTGTAGAATATGTGTAGTATAAATCAACTGTAACAGGTGTTGGTGTGGAGTGGGAGGCATCCATGATGTGATGATTGTCATTCATGTTAATCCTGCCCCTGGTGTAACCCCCCCCCCCCCCCACCCCGCCACCCCAACTCCTGTACACCCCTGACTGTACAGCATCTGCTCCCATAGGGCAGACATATATGATGCGTGAATGCAGTGAGGTACCTGTCACGGCTGCAGTCATGCATGGATACGACTAAATGGTGTATTATATTAAAGCACGATGCTACCACGTGAGGGTTACGGAGTATGTGTGTGTGGGGGGGGGGCTAGTGGGAAGTGTGTGGGGGAGGTGTGGGGGAGTCTACTAATCCTTACTGATCCCTAAATTACCTGTATTACCCTAAGTCTACCCTAACTAAGTACCGCCACAACCAACACACCATGGAGTATACCAGCTGATACCCACACGTTGGGGTTTGTTAACCCTTTAAGGGCCGCATAATGCTAATAATGCCCGGGTCTATTGCTTAATGGTTTATCGTCATGGTAAGTCACACTTCAGTTAAAGCACCATGTTGACAAAGGGCTTGGTGTACGTCGTCCTATAGAGGGTTAACCTGGTCTGTCTGCGTGGTATGTGGGCCCCAGGTACACACATACACACTCATGTAGGGTAGATTCACCATGAGTCGGACACCTTGAGGCAGCAGTTGCAAGAAGCAGATATAGGATCATTGGCAGTCGGATGTGCAGTTATTCATGTGTGCCTCTGTCAATGTTAAATACAGAGATGGACCATGTTTGGTATAGATTCCATTTGTGAAATAAAGCAGGGCATTATAAATCAGCAAACACAGCATTCCGTTCCCACACACATGTCTGCCTGGTGACTTGCTGTGATATTTATAGAGTTATTATCAATGTAAAAAATGTAAGTGTCATGGCAGACATTCACTTTATGATAACATAAACATCCATGTAGGTTTAGGACGGGGCGACCTCCCTATACTGTAACCCCTTTACGGACAGCACAGTGCTTTAATGCCCTTTGTTGCCATGATGCATGGATGCAGCCCTGACCAGTCTATACTGGACAGGGCTGCATCCATGCATCATGCTGTGAATGCATCAACCATGTATAGAGTCGGCATGATGCATGATAACACAGCGCGGCCCTTAACGGGATATGGACCAGATAAAGCAGCACGTTCTGACTGTTAGTGTGAGTGTGACAGTGACGGACGGTGAGGGACAGGTTGACACACGATAAGCCCCAAGTACCGCCTTATCTCATCTGTGTACCTGTGTACCTGTATGAGGCGCCATAATCCTGATATAATCCTGATATAATCCGTCATAATCCACTCAACCTTTAAGGACCGCACAGTGCTTTAATCCATGAGTGCAGCACTGGTGTGTTAACTTACCAGGCCTGCATCACTGCATCATGCCGACCTTACTGCATGGTACACTCCTGACGAGTCGGCATGATACTTGAATACAGCCCTGTGGAGGTGGTCATCAGAGCTGCATCCATGCATCATGACGACCTATGATTATAGTAACTGCAGCCCTGTCAGAGAGGGTTAGTGTACATACACACAACACCCAGGTACAGGGGGAGTCATAAACCTGTCTGTCAACAACGGGGGGGGGGGGGGGGGGGCTGACGGGGCATTGTGTATCATAAAGAAGTATTATCAGTCTTTTGGAATAAATATATTAATTCGAATTAATTGATCTGATAGTATGTGTATATATATATTTGTGTTACAAAAGACATGGATTTAATACTGAGTGACGGAAAATTGCGGTTACTTCTGTGTGTTTACTATTGACTATTTATTACATTATTTCTAGTCCTGCACAGTGACACACATATGTGCCAGTCACAGAAAACACCAAATGTCATGTGGTTCACCCTCTAAATGCCGCATGGTAAGTATATCTCTTAATAACTAAAATATGGCATGAATGCCCCCCTGATGAGTCTACTCATCGGTGCTGCAGTGCATTCGTGAATCATGCTGACCCTCGAGGGTTGATACTCTACCGTTACAACTAAGGGCATATCGCATTAAAACACTGTGCGGCCCTTACAGGATTAAAGCACCCTGTAGCCCCGAGTGGGTTACTGGACAGGGATACATTTAAGCAGCATGCTGCCCTTACAGGGTTACATTAAAGCCCCCTGCTGCCCTTACAGGGTTAAAGCCCCCTGCTGCCCTTACAGGGTTAAAGCCCCCTGCTGCCCTTACAGGGTTAAAGCCCCCTGCTGCCCTTACAGGGTTAAAGCCCCCTGCTGCCCTTACAGGGTTAAAGCCCCCTGCTGCCCTTACAGGGTTAAAGCCCCCTGCCGCCCTTACAGGGTTAAAGCCCCCTGCCGCCCTTACAGGGTTAAAGCCCCCTGCTGCCCTTACAGGGATACATTAAAGCCCCCTGCTGCCCTTACAGGGATACATTAAAGCCCCCTGCCGCCCTTACAGGGTTAAAGCCCCCTGCCGCCCTTACAGGGTTAAAGCCCCCTGCTGCCCTTACAGGGATACATTAAAGCCCCCTGCCGCCCTTACAGGGTTAAAGCCCCCTGCTGCCCTTACAGGGATACATTAAAGCCCCCTGCTGCCCTTACAGGGATACATTAAAGCCCCCTGCTGCCCTTACAGGGATACATTAAAGCCCCCTGCTGCCCTTACAGGGTTACATTAAATCCCCCTGCTGCCCTTACAGGGTTACATTAAAGCAGCATGCTGCCCTTACAGGGTTACATTAAAGCAGCATGCTGCCCTTACAGGGTTACATTAAAGCAGTATGCTGCCCCTACAGGGTTACATTAAAGCCTCATGCTGCCCTTACAGGGTTACATTAAAGCAGCATGCTGCCCTTACAGGGTTACATTAAAGCAGCATGCTGCCCTTACAGGGTTACATTAAAGCAGTATGCTGCCCCTACAGGGTTACATTAAAGCCTCATGCTGCCCTTACAGGGTTACATTAAAGCAGCATGCTGCCCTTACAGGGTTACATTAAAGCAGCATGCTGCCCTTACAGGGTTACATTAAAGCAGTATGCTGCCCCTACAGGGTTACATTAAAGCCTCATGCTGCCCTTACAGGGTTACATTAAAGCAGCATGCTGCCCCTACAGGGTTACATTAAAGCCCCCTGCCGCCCTTACAGGACTACCAGCGGCCGGGTGGAATGTGGTATGTCCACTCCCCGGTCCCCTCCTCCTGCCCGTACCTCAACCTAACCCTCCATGTACCACGGGTATAAACTTGGTGAAATAAGCCATTAAGGAGCCTGAGTTATTCAATGTCACCCCAGCCACTTATAGATTAAGGAAATACCCCAGTCACTTATAGATTAAGGAAATAATAATTAGATGTTATAGAAATTGTATATTTTCCCTAATGTATAATTCTGGGGACTTTATAGCCATATCATGTAAGACTTTGAAATAGTATTTCAAAGTGTTCGGTGATATGGCTATTCACCCTCATATCCTGGGTTTAACATTCATAATTCACAACCCACATATCGTGCTATAAATACCCCGGATATTTCACCCAGCAGGTGCCGCCCACACCACCCACCATGGAGGCCCTATGTTATATCACTGTTCACCCATGTGTACATGTATTACATGTCATTGCAGGGCATATTTTCTTGCAGGTTGTATATTAGCGGACACCTGTGCAGTAAGGGTTAGACATGACTCACCTGTCCAGGTGTGTCCAGGTGTAGACTGTCTGACCCCCACACTGACCACTCACCTACACCCCCCCCCCCTCACCTCACCGTAACACTGCTTTCATCAAGCGTTTCCACTAGAGGGCAGGGTGGGCATTATGGGTCCCTACCAGGGCAACCATGTGAACCAGCATAAAGGCCCCATAGGTTTACTATGGGGGAAAAGACACCTCTCAGGCTCATGCCCTTTTCTGATGGAAGGAATTGCCTCAGCACTTAGAAATCTCAGGGGTGTACAGGGAGATAGTGTATGTACCCACCATAGAAATATTTATGAAACAAGTTTCATCAAAATATGATTTAGACCACCATGAATATGAGTGTCTTATGGAGACTAGTTGAAAATAGAGGGGTAGAGAAGGTAGTGCAGCAGCCTCATTAAAATGTGATTAGAGCACATTATCCAGGGCTGGTAATGCTCATCACAGGGATGCTGGACCCCACCAAATACCACAGATGACCATCAGCATGATTAAAAAGCACTCAAATCCCTCTATCAGGGGGTGCTAACTGCTGTTAAAGACATTATCTTAACACTGTGTATATGAGACAAGCTTAGATAGTTGATTAGGGGTGGAGCAGGGTCCCCACCCCTATTCCGGTGGCATTACACATGCCCACCCTGGGACAGAATCTTAGCCTCTCCTATGGTAACGCCACCTAGTGGAAATGGCTGATGAAATGAGTGTATACGTATTCCTCCAGGCGGACTTACCTCTCTATATATACCTCTATGTGCCCCCCATACTACCAGTATTAAGGGACTATATTGGGAGGCCAGGTACTTTACTAGAACCCCTCAGCTGGTCCTCACCCGGCTTATACAGCATTAACCTTTATAATAACAGTATTGGGAGCCATACTTCACAGGGACTAGAGTTATAGATTTAATAGTAGAGACAAATATAAAGAATATGGACACTTGTCAGATGCTATCTCTATGGTTCCTATTCCCAGAATGATGTAGTCTCTTACATCTAATAGCTACATTATACATAGACACTCACAGACATTCTAGATATATTGAGCATCTATTGCTCAATAGATTAAATTCCAATACAAGTGTTGCAGTGCCAGTGGCATCACCTTTTGTTTATGATAATTACCCCTTGTATCATACATTGTACATTAGTGCCCGTCCATAACAGGGCCCGCATGCAGGACGGCATACAGGGGGCAGGGGGAGGCTGTATAGCCATCCTGCTAAATGCCACATGCAGGTCTGATGTAGGTTACATGTCTGCCCCTAATGCCACTGTATCTGTAATGGCACTAACACAGTATGGTTACACCTACATTGTAGTTCTTTCAATATATGTCATCATTCCATGATATGTAATAATTCCCTGGTGCAGAACGCACAGTTGGATATAAATACCATGGCCACTTTCCTACTGAATGTAAGTTGTCTATGTGACACCGGTGTGTGTAAATGTAACCCATGTTGACGCTAAGGTTAGAACACTGCACCCAAACAATCTAACACTCTAGGATATACATGAATTGTACCCTTTAAGGGCCGCACTTTTAATGCTTGTATATCCTTTGTCGTCATGATACATAAATGCAGCCCCAGAGAGTAACTACATTCACGCATCATGCCAACCCTTTGGGAGTGTATCAACCCTGGGGGTTCAGCGTGAATCCAGCTCTGGCGAGTTACTCGCTAGTGCAGCATTCATGCATCATGTCAGCAATGGGCAGATCACTTTAAGGCATGCAGCCCTCACAGGGTTAGTACTGTGGCAGTATAAAAACGGACACAACAGGCAGGGCCATGGCCTAGTTCCAGTTACAGCAGATATTCTGGCCACCTCCCACCTCCCACCTATACCAGGACCCACCTACTAAACATACCTGGACGCGGACCAAGGTGGGGCCACATTCACCTACAGCTGCCCAACACTCAGTTTGGTGAGTGGGTATTATGGACGTGTGGGGACTTATAAATGAAAGCATGTACCGTAAAACCTCACAGCTGTCTCATTTCCTTTCTCTCCCTGCTCCCCTGTACCCGATATTCTTACCACCTGTCCTCCCTCCACTGTAGAAAGTAAACTTGTCTCCAGACTCTTCTAAGTGACTGTCATGAAATAAACGAGTTAAAGGTTATCTAATATATCAGGTTACCATCCCACAAACCTGTCTCCAGATTCGTTTAAGTGAGGAGGAAGCAGGTCTTCTAGCTGGAGTTGTCAGATAGAAGACATGTGCCGGCCCAAACCCGACATTGCAAGCTCCAGATTCTATTTGTGGCATGGTAACCTGATAGATTAGACAACCGATAACACGTTTATTTTATGACAGTCACCTAGACAAGTTTACTTTTTCAGTGTCCCCTGCTGCCCCCTCCCATCCCTGGCCTCCTGTTGGCCCTTCCTCCATGTAGCTCCTGCCCCCATCCTCCTCACCTGCCCTTCCTGCCCCCATCCCCTCGTACCCCCTACTGCCCCATGTCCTATCCACCTGTCCTGCCCCCATACCGTGTACATGTCTACCTGTGGCTGCCAATACGGGTACAGCTACACCACAGTGGTACAGGAGGACCGGGACAGAGGTAACCTGCTGTAAGGCCCCCACCTACCCCATAACCCGCACACTACCCTACAACCTCCCCTATAGTACATGAATGGTCCGGCCATGTTTTTTATACAAGATGTTTTTATATAACAGTATATGGGCACAGCTACACCTAAGGTAAGTTCTAAGTTATTTGGGGATATCCTATAAGCCTCACAGGCGGTCTCATTATGGAGACTTCAGCACCCTAGTATACATTTAAAACCTCCCTATAAGCCGCACCCTGACTTTGTCCTGACAATCTCCCTATAGTGTTCGGTCAGACACTATTAGTGATACCCAGTGTGGCTATAATGTCCCAACATACAGAGATGACAGACGTCCCTTTCCTTCCTCCTTCCCCTTCTCTCCCAGGCTGTCTCCCCCCTGGTACCATGGGCCTGTGGCTGGTGTGTAGAACGGCCGGGGCTGGTGACAAGTTGGTGCCAGCTCCACCTGGTCTTGGACACCGTCCATCATCTTGGTATTTAGCATACAGCAAGGCGATATACTCATTTGTCATGTTACCAAAGCAGCTACTCGGCATTGTTGGTTGGTGCATCATGCCGACCACTAGGGTCAGTATAGGTTCAGCATGATGCTTACCAGGGCTGCATGAATGCATCATGCCGACCAAAGGACATACAAGGCCTAACGGGTTAACATACACAATATAGCTGAAGCTGGAGCACTGTCTAATATGGCAACCGGTAATATATGTGTACTCAGGTTTTTCTAGACCCAGTCTAGAGCCAACTTTCTAGTCAGGACTTGTCTCATACTAAGGGAGTTATTGACGAGGTGCGGCCCGTTATAATTTATATGTGTGTACATTATGCACAGGTTATATACATGTGGACATTATACACATCTAGCAGACTGTTGACATTGGGCTGTAGACATCCATGTGTGTAGATTGATATAAAACTGCAGGTGCAATACAGACATACCGTGTACCTGGGGTGGGCACTGTTCATTACTCTAAATGTCAGATGGAAGGTCAACTGACTTCCAATAGATACGTATAGCTGCCTTTTGGCACAAAGAACTATCATATTTGTTTGAAACCAATTTGAGATCTAGTTGTATATCAACCTACACACATGTATACATATCTCTATAGTTCTGTAAGGTATGGGACCGGATTGCTATACTCCGTTCTGTGTCTACAGTTCAGGCGATACTCCACAATGTGGTCGTTCAGGGAAACAACCCTCATCACTTGATGTTGTTGGTTTGGGTCAGACAGTAGTTCCCCTCCATGACACAAATGTTGATGTACCCACAGTCTTACACCGTAGAGGTACACACCGTCCTACACAGCTTGGTGTACCTCCCTGAGTGTGGTGTTTACCCCAGTTACCATGGTAACAGTCCTGACACTCACCCACTTCCCCAGTAACCCCGGCAGTACCCGGTGTGTGAGGTAGACGTGTCGGGGGAAAGTAGGGGCGGGGCTGGGTTATAGTTATCTGGTCTTCTCCTGCAAGGGTTGCTGTATCTTGTCTTCATGATGGACCAAGGAGTAACTCTGTCTCTAGGTTTGAGTAGTCTGGATGCGTGGTGATGAATTAATACAGAAACTAAATGACTTTTATAACTCTGTATACTACATGTAGTAGACTAAATTTGATTCTGTAGGAGGGTCTTATTTTGCTCATCCGTGCAATCACACCCTGATTGATTGATTGATATGTCCTTTATTTATTCTGCAAAACAGTAGGACCAAGTCCCGTTGGCGAACTTCACACTGGCTATCTTGAGTCATGTTATTGCCACCAGGTACCTCAATGTGTGTTATAAAGCTCTATGTCCTCTGTAGACTGCAGTCACAGTGTCAGACAATCAGGCTAACTGACAGGTTCCTGTAACCTCTGCTATCAATATCATCTAACCACAGCATCCTCTATATTAAAAGGAGGATGTATAGTGACAACCCCCACCTCCGATCTTAATGGTCCCTGTAAAGGGCTAATGCCCCTACACTATAGCCCTCCCCACACCACCCACACAGCTATCATACACCACTACCTGCATCAGACATGACGGCATTATGCCTGATGTGGGTTAGAATAACGGACAGGAGGAAGTGGGTATTATAGGGTCACAGGTCACTCATCAATACCGTACGCATAGAGCCCCAATACCCCCCCCCCCCCTACACACCCAGGACAGAACCTAGGGGGACACACACACATGGTTATAGCGGCACCAATTGCCCCACATAATGGGTGAATGATGAGAGGGTGATTGTCCTCTGTCTGTATACCCTGCACACCCTGTACCGTGACCTGCCTGACCCTACAGCTGATATACACCTCTACATGTAACATGTCCTTATGATCTGATTCAATGTGTCCCTGTTCATTTACTGCCTTAGTCTCTCAATACTGTCTCCCATTAGAGACAGAGACAAGTGTGAGACGGCCTTAACATGAGCTAAAGGCCCGGGTGACAATTGATTGAAAATCCAAGGCATGTATCACTTGGCCGCAAACAAACATTTCTTCCCAAACAAAAACTGTTTTGTTGCATAAAGTCTTGAGGCTCCACTACAGTTCTACAACACTTGTTTTGGCTGTGCCAATATAGGTTGTGTAGTTTACAACCATGTAGACAGCCTTGGTGAGCTGAGGGCGCAGAGATAGTGTATAGCAGGGCGGCCTGGATAAAGTTGGAGCAGCTCGGTGTGAGGATGAGGATGGGTCTGAGTGAGTGGGAGGTAGAAGGGGGTCATCACAATACACACGGTTAACCCTTTAACAACGGCGTTGTGTCTTGACTTAATGCTCAATTGACATCACAAGGAATCAAGGCTGCACCGGCCACTTACAGGCCATGCAACAACTTACGGTAGCATGGCTGCATGCAGCACTGGCGAGTTACTCGCTAATTCTGCATTCACTGCATCATTTATGACCAAAGGGCATATTATATTAATGTACATGTGTATTAATGTGCTATGCGGTCCGTAAAGGGTTAATGTATACATGCTGACCCTAACCTAATATCTCCCTTAATAACCACAAGTAATAGCTCAGTCGGCGGTGTCCTCCCTCTGCACATAACATCTATCATACACTACAACCATCTCCTGCTCTATACATATCATACCGTATTGATTTTGTCTTTTCATATTAATTAACTCTTCTACTTCTTCCAGTGTGTGGGGATGGAGGCAGTTCAGGAGCTAGACATGAGTGCCTCATGTGGCCTACTTAGGTTAGTATGAGGTAGGTAGGTGTGGGGTTTGATCCTTTATTACTTTTATTTCACAGAGCTAGCGTGTACAACCTTCCCCGATGGTGCTGTGGGTGGTGTCACAGGTTTTCACTACAAATGTCTAAATATACGTATATATGATTTCCTTCTTCAAAAGTGTGGACAGTAAAGCTGCTACAGGAGGCTGTGCTGCTGAGTAGTGACCTGACACATCCATACCTGGTCCTACACAACTACCACACAACAGGATATAGTCTGTGTGTTTTCCTGTTCCTGATATTATTCCCTGTTTTGTCTTTTATCATGGACTGATAGAGACTCATGTATAACCACAGGGACATGGCATCACCAGAGTGTGTATATATAGTAAGTAGTATCAGCCTACTTTGTGCACACTCCATTGATGACCGTCCAATTGGAGCATATATATAATGGAGTAACTGTGGCAGAGTGTAGGAGGGGTGCTGGTGTATTACCTACAGGTCTGCCAGAATACACCAACCTGAATATACTACCCTCCATCCGAGTATGTCAAATCGCCTTCATGTCTTGACCCCTCATCTTTCCTGGAACCTTTTGTGAATGAGACCCAGCACCTTGAGTATTTATTATTACAGTATATGACCATAGCACCTACACTCTGGTTGGTATGACTGCTGTTGGTATAGCATATTATTGTATTATACATATTGCTACAGTACAACCATACCTTGTTTACAATGTAGCTACAGCTTCCCCATCTTATAGACACTAATACATCCCAGATGTAACTCAGATGTAGCTCAGCTGTAGCTCAGACATACCCAGGGCTGCTGTTGTTGTCACCTCATAACCAGGTCTTCTCACTGTGATGTATCGTGATCTACAAACCCAGGAGGCCGAGCATAGTGTGGGTATCTATGTGTGCACTATAGATGTTGTGTTATGTTTTGTTTTGTTATATCTTGCCTACAGTACTATATTGGATTTTACAATATTATGTATCACTATGGGTAGCTCACTGTACAGCTCTATATAGCTGTGTTGTATCTGAATACAGACCCTACACTCTGTGTTCTGTGCGTGTAGCCTCCAGGTCTACCTGGGTGCTGGTAGAGCTCAGTACATGAGGTTTTTATGAGAACATTGTGTAATATCGACATCAAAGCAGCCAGCCTATCTCACTAATGTCTACCTGGGAGGGAGGTGCTAGTACCAGGGGTCCTGCAGTGCACTGCTGGGGGAGACATGCCCAGTATTCCCCTACCTTAACCCTCCAGCAGCCAATACTCCCCTCCCACAGTACAAGGCCCTACTACATGTACACAAATACTAGTAGGGAATTGAATCAGAGAAAGGTCGTCCTAAAACTTTCTAGAGGCATTTCTGAGTAAAGTTTCGCAAGCTATTTTTCTAGGACCAATGTTTCGTGTAGATTACAAAAAAAGTACTTGCGAAACTGAGAAATTCATATAAGGGGGTCAAAACCCCCCCAAAACACAGATTTCTGACAAAAATCCACATTTCATCGTCCTAAAGGGCTGTTTGTTACCATATATAGTGAGGGAATTCCTTAAATGAAAGGTCTGATAGCGAGGCATCTTCATGAATTACCATTATGGTAACCATGGTAACCATGGTTACAATCAATACCTAAGAAGGCTTCGATTTGTGTTAAATAAATTGATGTAACCATCTATATATCTAAGTTTCCCTTTAACCATTGAAGGATCACATGATACTTCAAGTTACACATTCAGTTGTTGTCATGATGCATGAATGAAGCACTGGTGACTAATAATTCACCATACCGTATTGGTTCATCAGGCATGAATGCAGCCCCAATGATAAATACAGCAGGTTCACATCCATGCATAATCATCCCAAAATGGCATAACGCACTATGCTCCCATCAAAGGGTCTCACTAGTCAATAGCCCCTCCTTCTGGCACCCCCTGCTGTGGTCTTCATAGAGGGAGGTGACTGTATGTATATACCACAATGATCTTCTGCACTGCAAGGATCAGGAACTGTAAGAACTGGCTAGTTTTAAATATCATTTGTACGTGTGATTATATAGATCAATCACAGGCTGAATATCTGTCATGGCCTGCAGAATAAATTCCTTGAAATGGACCTTGATTGATTTGGTTATGGGTGAGTTGGTAGGACCAAGGTTAAAGAGCATGGAGGTATTCACACAAACAGAGCTACTCCATAACATTGCAAACAAAGATCTGGCAACACCTGCGTTTCAGAATGCATTAGCATCAGCTCTTCCAAAAGGACAGGATCAACTAGAGCACTTTGTTGTGGAGAGATTCATTGAGAAATCAGAAAAATTCCACAGCCTAATCAAGCAGAACAATCCAATGACATTCACATATGTCTACAAGGTTGAAAAGAAAATGAAAGCAAAACTTCATTTCTGCTGGAAGAGCTGTGAAATTGGATAGGATCTTGGAGCATGAGCTAATGGCAGTTCCTCTGTCTCTTGCAGAAGCAAATGGGAGGTTGAGGAGTGGTGATAAATCACTCCTTATACATAGCCTGACTAAAGACATTCTCTGCCCAACTTCAATTCAACAAATGATTCAACCATCATTATATATGTTTTGACCACAATACATGCATTGGGCAAACCCGAAGGAGCAAAGGTTTTTGGGGACTGAGCAAACATATTTTTCAACACCATCCTAAGAATTAGAGTAAACTATCAGAGGATTGATTTGGTAGGTGATCAATACAAATACTAAAGCATCAAGGCTGAAACAAGGAAGCAACGGAAGAACAACAAAAGGCCAATTCGGAGGATGGTGCAAACGGAAACCGTTCCTCTCCCTGATGATTGGGGGAATTTCATTGCACACCCAAAAAACAAGAGGGAACTCTCTACTTTCCTTATGGAGCATGTAATGAAAACAGTGAAGCACAAAATGGTTGTAATGGGTGGAACATTCCATGATCCCAAGGAGGTAAGGACCACACTCCCATTAGACACATCTGGCTTGAGAGGTGATCACGAGGAGGCAGACATTCATATCATCTTGCATGTCATTAACTGCTCCTCCAACACAATAGTCATACAGGCAAGGGACACAGACATACTGGTTCTCCTGCTTGCCAACTATGAGCACATTGGTTGCAAAGACCTGTGGCTACAAGCAGGAACTGGTAAGAAGCCAAAGTTGATTCCCATACATGAAACTTTCAGAAACATGCCTGACGGCCCCCATACTTCACTTCCTGCATTCCATGCATTGACAGGCTCAGACTCAACATCATTCATTTCTCATCATTCCAAGCAAACTACATTTGATGTCTTCATCAACATCATAACCTCCTTGATGCCATTGGAAAGGATGAAAATCCCGCGTCCGAGGATGTGTTGAAATCAGCACATAAGTTTGTTTGCCACATCTATAGGGTGCCACATGCAGAATCAGTGAACAATGCAAGGGCTCTTTTGTTTGGACATGCATGGGATGGAAGATGGAACACAAGAACCTGTTACCTCTGCTAATGACAAAGGAAGCAATTCCAGAGGCGTGCCCTCTCTAGTCGCCTGCCAGTGTTGGACTGGGTGCAGGAATTACCAGTGTGGGTATAGGAAGGCAGCCTTCCAGTATACTAGCGATTGCCACACTGGAACTGCCTCTTCTCCTTGCCACAATGTTCACAAGTGAGAACAATGAAGCAAAAAATGTGAAATATGATGGATTATGACCCATTTTCAACCGATGACATTTAAGGAGTAAGCAGTAAAATCACAGAGTACTGATGACAAAACCTACTTATTATTGAGATATAGCAATGTATCAGAGGTGTCATTTACTAGGAGCTGGTCACTATGGTCAGTACAAGTACAGCTGGTTTCACAAACAATTATAGAGAATTTAAATATTACCTATTATGTCTATATTATGGATGTATAAATATAAGTATTAACCAAATAGATTAATGTGTACTTTTTGTTTTGTTGGTAAGCAGGTAACCATGGCAACCACAACAACACTATTTACTGATGAATGATAATCATACCTTTCATGTTAATTATTACTTCATGATACATGAGAAGACATTTTAATTCTAGGGGGAAAATAATGTTTTTGTCAAAAAATTGCATGTTGGGGGCTCTTGCCCCCCCTAAAAATCAATTCGCAGCTCCGCAAGTTATTTTTTCAGAATCTACAGAAAAAATAGGTCTAGAAAAAAACACTTGCAAAACTTTACTCAGAAATGCTTCTAGAAGTTGAAGAATCCAAATTCGATTCCCTACTATACACACTTTTGATGATTGCATTTTCCCTAATCTTTTATTTGTTTTATAGTGATATCTTTAATTCTGCCTTCCACTGTGATAACCACCAGTGTACCAGTGTACCAGTCTACGTGAGGGTAACTGTATCCAACTGTACTCGGTGTACCCCGAGTGTACGTCAAGACGGCTGGAGGCTGACTCTGACAGGCAGCAGGCACATCTAGACTAGACACACCCTCCTCCTCCTCCTCCCCCGCACACACACCCTGTACCTAGTCAGCGGGGTATAGGGGGAAGCTCTATGATGTAGTGTACCTCTAGTAAGCAGGCACCTCTATAGACTAGACACCCCCCCCCCCCTGTACCTGTGTATATTGACTCTTGGATCCCCGTGCCCCGCTGTGTGACCTATGCTATAGGGTGGGGCTCACACAGTTCCCTGACCCTGGGCACGGTCTGTGTAATTCTGTGTACAAACACCCAGGTTCTAACTGTCTCACAGAAACAACACAACTGCTGATACTTGCAGTATGGCTATCCATTCAAATGCTACTGCAGGTGCACATGGTTGATGAGATATACCAAGGAATGCCTGAGCAGGTCGTAGACAACTACATCAGATCACATTCTAAAGCAGTTTGATCTAGATACCTTACTTAAAGACTCTCATCATCATTAGGTCCAGCACGACGTCCACTTCCGGGTAGCCTATTTCTGCCATGAATGGATGGGTTCCCTTTCTTATTTTTTTAATAGTTTCATGTTTTTAATGCTATGTTTTAACAGAACTTTAAGTGTGTGTACTTTGTGTTTGTTGACCTTTGATTTTGTTTTTATTAGAAGTTGCTTTTATGGTTAATACATGTAGGGACTTTTTCCATCCACCCCTGGCATTTCCAGGCAAGGGGAGAAACAATAAATCGTTTACAAATCAAACCATTGTATTCTTTTATAAATGGTTACTTCTCACATCAATGCTTTGTATTGTTGTGTTTTGATACACGAGAGTCTGTCCTATTGTCAGCATGATACATGAGTGCATCACCAGCGAGTAACTCACCCCACAGGGCTGATACACTCTTGTAGAGTCGGCATGATGCACTCATTGAGTGATGGCGAGTTACCCGCTGTGCATAATGACAAGAAATGAATAGAACAGTCGTGTGTGTCCAGTCGGATGTTTAGCGTGTCTTTGGGCAAGAATAACAAGTTACCACTGACAATGAGCTTAATAATAGTCTTAGGAAAATGGATTTTAAAGGGAATATTCAACAACTCTTGATGTTCCTAGTTACTGGAGGAATTAGTGAGTCCATCTGGTGAGCCGCGAGTCGATGTAGCAATTCACAACTCAATGAGAATAATTTAAAAAGGAGTGTCTTTTAATCCGACTTCTTGAACCATGTGACCTGAAACACACCTTATTTCTTGGCCTTATTCTGTCTTTAGAGGGTTAAGCATTGCATAGACACATTCATTGCCGCCAGGTAATCAACCACCCACATTAAATAGACTGGTAGGTAGGGCTCATATATGGCCCAACACCATACTGTGTGAATAGCCATATCGCCATGTATGTAATTGAATACATACATGGTTAGATTATAATCTATATCTCTATTAAATAATGTGTCAATCTGATCGATGTATAATGTATAAATCTGATCGATGTATAATGTATCAATCTGATCATGTGTTTAACAAGTGATGGATGGATAACCTGACGTGATAACTGGATATCCATACAGGATCCCTGACTGCCACACTCCGCCCCTATCATGTATACATACAGGTTTATCTGCTGTATTATAACGAGTTGTCACCCTGCCAGCATGCTGCTATAACGACATGACATGCCTCATCTGGTTCCTGATAAATAAATCATGTATAACATGTATGAAGTCAATGTAACTGCTGAGTGTGGGGGCTGGGTGTTGTGTTTGCTGTAGCTGTAGGAATGAGTGGACACATGGCTGTCTATGTACCAGCAGGTCTGTACATGATACATCAGTTAGTAAATTACCTATTACTAATAAGACAGATTGATACAGCCCCCCCCCTCCACACTTTTTGAGTTTTATAATATTTACTCATACTGATAACAATTACATGATATGAGGAACTTCCATTCAATGTCAAAATTGACCATTCTCTTTATATTTGGTATTGGTTATAAGGAACATTGTGTATAAGAAGCAAAATTCCGGCAGGGGTGTCATGGCTGAGTGACTTGATGGAATCTGCAGTCACCAGGTGTTAAGCCGTAAGTCCCGTCCCTGGGGGCGGACCGCCTGTAAACCCACAGGTAGGGAGTTTGATAAATTTTGAAAAATGAGTTTAAGAATATGTATTGGTTCCATTAGTATAGATCCCTATGAGAGCTTTGCAGATTTGTAAAGATCAGGTTTCTATCATACCTATATCCAGAAATATCATGGTGAATGCATCTGAAGATATTTCCCATTTCTGTGATCTAGGCAGGAGAGGGGCACCTATACAGCAGTTGGGGGTACTGTAGCTCTGGCAGTTGGCACCCTTCTAACTCAGACAGAACAGGTCAACTTAAAATGGCTAGGGACAGCGATGGGCAGTGGCACACACATCTGGATTTCACATATGTCTCCAAGAACACAATTACCAACATCCCCATGGTAACAACTTTTAACAACTCATATTTATTTATTACATTTTGACATGAAAAATGTCACCATAATATTGTAGGGCACAGAAAACAGAAACTCTTATCTTTCTCCACTAATGGCTCCATTCATGTTGACTGCCATGATATTGTGATTAAAATGAGGGGTTTGTGTTTTTTATAACTCAAGAAATGAGGTCAGGGGAGCTATTTTTATACAATGGACCATTTGGGGTGCTTCTAGGAAGGGCGCATATTGGATCACAGAAACGGGTGGACTAAAGCGGCAACGGCAGCGCTATTTTGAACTCCCTACCACAGGGAATGTGTCTCCAAATAAGGACATGGTCTCCCTCAATAAGTGTGTTGTACCACTGTTGAAGCTATTGTTGTTACAATAAAGTAAGCACGGAAGGTAATATCATTTCGAGTATTGGAGGCCTACGTTGTATTAACCCTGTAAGGACCGCATAGCGCCTTAATGTATGCATCATGTAGGAGTGCAGCTCAGGTGAGGAACTCGCATTCATGCATCAGGCTGACCCTATGGGATGGATACACTCCTGAAGGCTGACATGATGCACCAATGCAGTGACAACAGTTCCGTCATCGTCAGTGCATGAGTGCATCATGACAACAACTGCTGCCTGGGGGCATCATGCCGTCCTGGGAGGGTTAAGCTGGGTGCGGGAGGGAGGTGGCAGTCATGTAACGTGAAGTAATACTGTAGGTGGGATATAGTATAGAGGTAATAACTGGTAATCCCTCCCACCTTGCAGGGCCGAGTACCAATACCTCTCAATGTGAATGAAAAAGGAGTAGAATACATATTGAACATGTCTGTGTCTCTCATTCTTCATGACTTCATCTCTGTCTTCAGCCTTGTCCTCTTTTGGTGCTCATGATGCAATGTGTCAATACTTTATTTACAGAAAATGTTAATACCTCCTAATGGTAATGGAAAAGGGGTGGAACATATTGAATCTTACTGTCTGCTTTTCTACATGTTATTCTCTCTGCTCATTCCCCTGTTACTCTATTGGTGCTCATGGTGGAATGTTTCAGTACTTTATTCACAGAATGTTGCTCCATGTGCACACATTATAACGTGTATTGTATGTACACGGTGTGTGTTCAATATGTGGGATCTATATACCGCATGGTGTAGAACCACCAGTCCCCCCCCCCCCCCCAGTACACAGGCGTGCCCCGCACGTGGTAGCAGGTCCTGCTGGTACTGCGTGTTACTGGTAGTGCAGGGTTAAACATGCTCTGTGTTAACGGTACAAGTCTACTTACTGGTATTGGCGCCATATTGATACCATAAATAGAGGTGGCAACTTGGCTTCTTCAGGTGAATTAATACCTGTCATTAGAACTTAATATTATAAAATTATAACTTCATATTTAGTTTATATCAGAAATATTAATATCTCAAATCTACAACCTACAGCATGGAAGGCTGCTGTACCTTTAAGTCAGACACACAGGCAGCGTCTCCTGCTGCTGACGGAAATCAATGAGTTATTTCCTGCACGCCCAGACAGCACGCTGCTTATACACAGCCTGCTACAGTACACAGACTAACCCTGTAAGGACAGCCTGCTACACACAGACAGCCTGCTACACACAGACAGCCTGCTGCACACAGACACAGCCTGCTACATACAGACAGCCTGCTACACAGACCACAGCCTGCTACACACACACAGCCTGCTACACACAGACAGCCTGCTACACACAGACAGCCTGCCACACACAGACAGCCTGCTACACAGACCACAGCCTGCCACACACACACAGCCTGCTACACACACACAGCCTACTACACACAGACAGCCTGCTACACACACACAGCCTACTACACACAGACAGCCTGCTACACACAGACAGCCTGCCACACACAGACAGCCTGCTACACAGACCACAGCCTGCCACACACACACAGCCTGCTACACACACACAGCCTACTACACACAGACAGCCTGCTACACACACACAGCCTACTACACACAGACAGCCTGCTACACACAGACAGCCTGCTACACACAGACAGCCTGCTACACACAGACAGCCTGCTGCACACAGACAGCCTGCTACACACACACAGCCTGCTACACACACACAGCCTGCTACACACAGACCACAGCCTGCTACACACAGACAGCCTGCTACACAGACAGCCTGCTTCACACAGACAGCCTGCTACACACACACAGCCTGCTACACACAGACAGCCTGCTACACACAGACAGCCTGCTTCACACAGACAGCCTGCTGCACACAGACAGCCTGCTACACACAGACAGCCTGCTGCATACAGACAGCCTGCTACAGTACATAGACTAACCCTGTGAGGACAGCCTGCTACACACACACAGCCTGCTACACACACACAGCCTGCTACACACACACAGCCTGCTACACACAGACAGCCTGCTACACACACACAGCCTGCTACACACACACAGCCTGCTACACACACACAGCCTGCTACACACAGACCACAGCCTGCTACACACAGACAGCCTGCTACACACACACAGCCTGCTACACACAGACAGCCTGCTACACACAGACAGCCTGCTACACACAGACCACAGCCTGCTACACACACACAGCCTGCTACACACACACAGCCTGCCACACACACACAGCCTGCTACACACACACAGCCTGCTACACACAGACAGCCTGCTACACACAGACCACAGCCTGCCACACACAGACAGCCTGCTACACACAGACAGCCTGCTACACACAGACAGCCTGCTACACACAGACAGCCTGCTACACACACACAGCCTGCTACACACAGACAGCCTGCTACACACAGACCACAGCCTGCTACACACAGACCACAGCCTGCCTGCTACACAGACAGCCTGCTTCACACAGACAGCCTGCTGCACACAGACAGCCTGCTACACACAGACAGCCTGCTACACACAGACAGCCTGCTGCACACAGACAGCCTGCTACACACAGACAGCCTGCTACATACAGACAGCCTGCTTCACACAGACAGCCTGCTACACACACACAGCCTGCCACACACACACAGCCTGCTACACACAGACCACAGCCTGCTACACACAGACAGCCTGCTGCACACAGACAGCCTGCTACACACAGACCACAGCCTGCTACACACAGACCACAGCCTGCCTGCTACACAGACAGCCTGCTTCACACAGACAGCCTGCTGCACACAGACAGCCTGCTACACACAGACAGCCTGCTACACACAGACAGCCTGCTGCACACAGACAGCCTGCTACACACAGACAGCCTGCTACATACAGACAGCCTGCTTCACACAGACAGCCTGCTACACACACACAGCCTGCCACACACACACAGCCTGCTACACACAGACCACAGCCTGCTACACACAGACAGCCTGCTACACACAGACAGCCTGCTACACACAGACCACAGCCTGCTACACACAGACCACAGCCTGCCTGCTACACAGACAGCCTGCTTCACACACACAGCCTGCTACACACAGACAGCCTGCTGCACACAGACAGCCTGCTACACACAGACAGCCTGCTGCACACGGACAGCCTGCTACACACAGACAGCCTGCTACACACAGACAGCCTGCTACACACAGACAGCCTGCTACACACAGACAGCCTGCTACACACAGACAGCCTGCTACACACAGACAGCCTGCCACACACAGACAGCCTGCTACACACAGACAGCCTGCTACACACAGACAGCCTGCTACACACAGACAGCCTGCTGCATACAGACAGCCTGCTACACACAGACAGCCTGCTACACACACACAGCCTGCTACACAGACCACAGCCTGCCACACACAGACAGCCTGCTACACACAGACAGCCTGCTACACACAGACAGCCTGCTACACAGACAGCCTGCTACACACAGACACAGCCTGCTACATACAGACAGCCTGCTACACACAGACAGCCTGCTACACACAGACAGCCTGCTACACACAGACAGCCTGCTACACACAGACAGCCTGCTACACACAGACAGCCTGCTACACACAGACAGCCTGCTACACACAGACAGCCTGCTACACACAGACAGCCTGCTACACACACACAGCCTGCTACACACACACAGCCTGCTACACACAGACAGCCTGCCACACACACACAGCCTGCTACACACAGACCACAGCCTGCTACACACAGACAGCCTGCTACACACACACAGCCTGCTACACACACACAGCCTGCCACACACAGACAACCTGCAGACCACAGACCATAACCCTGTAAGGGTAGCCTGCCACACACAGACAACCTGCAGACCACATACTATAACCCTGTAAGGGTAGCCTGCTACACACAGACAGCCTGCCACACACAGACAACCTGCAGACCACAGACCATAACCCTGTAAGGGTAGCCTGCTACACACAGACAGCCTGCTACACACAGACAGCGTGCAGACCACAGACTATAACCCTGTAAGGGTAGCCTGCTACACACAGACAGCCTGCTACACACAGACAACCTGCAGACCACATACTATAACCCTGTAAGGGTAGCCTGCTACACACAGACAGCCTGCCACACACAGACAACCTGCAGACCACAGACTATAACCCTGTAAGGGTAGCCTGCTACACACAGACAGCCTGCTACACACAGACAGCGTGCAGACCACAGACCAGGTTATAGCTAACCCTGTGAGGACAGCACGCTACATGTTAATACAGACAGCATGCTGCTACACAGACTATAACCCTGTGAGGACAGCCTGCAGACCACAGACTATAACCATGCCTCTAGGCTTCTATGTCAACGTGTGCCGTCATGATGCGCCAATGCAGCACCGACAAATAACTCCCAGGCCGTGTTGGTGCATCATACTGACTCCTCGGGAGTGTATCAAGTCTGTAGAGGCACGTCATGATGCGTGAATGCAGCCCTGGTGAGTTACTACCCCAGGGCTGCATTCATGAGTTACAGTGCTTTGAAGCAGCCTGCGGCCCTTAAAGGGTCATAACACCTTCAGCGGTGCTCCCTTAACACCAAAACCTGCATTTATTATTAAATGGGTTTTGTCAAATATAGGAAGCCATTGACTTACAGCAGGGATCTCGTATCACTCCACTTCCGGTAAATTCGGCCTGTATCAGAGTATTCTAGGGGTCACCGTATCAGGTGGCTTCCGGCCTCTTCACCAGCGCATGAATATATGTAAATTCTCCCTACCTAGACTATATTCTCCCAACTTTTTTCTTACCGGTACTTGAAATCTGTCATTCACCATGGATCTCTACATGAAAGCAACAGCCATTGACAAGGCTAAAGAGCACAGAAGCGTAGTATGCGACTTAGTTTGGCAATTGGAACGAACAGTACTCACGCCATTAGTCCAAGAAGTGATTGAGGAGCTACAGGCTGAATACGATGCCACCACTTTTGACGTATTTGACGATTTCTTTCAAGACGACTTCGACGATAACGACCAAAATGGAGATGTTCCTGCCCTTTCCCAAGAACAATTAGACGAGCAGGACGAGCAGAGACATCGTATTTACGTCATGGAACGACGTAACAAGAATACAGTCCGGAAAACTGAAGCGGTAAGCTAAAATACACACTCGTATGTTGTTGTCGTCGCCATGATCGTCTTTGTTATGATTTAACACGTGCTTCTTTGCCAAGCGCCGTGCAAGTAGGGAGAATTTTGAAGTAGGGAGAATTTACTAAATACAAAGACGGATTTCTGCGCTAGCATCGCTAATATTGAATCAATTTTTCTAATTTTTAGGTCCTCCGAAAGGTACATACGTACTTTAGAGAGCAACTACAAGAAGAAAGAGATGTGCTGGATATTCCACCAAGAAAACTGGCGAGTCTGATGTGCTCGTTCATTCTAGGCGTGAGGAAGCCACTGCCCAAAGGCGTGACAATGGAGACCGCCACAGACGAACAAAAATATCATCAGCCGGATACCCTCACGGGTTATTGGACTGGCATCGCAAGGTGAAATTGATGTTTATAGCTAGATATGACCCTTTTCTAAGTGATACGTGATGCCCATAATAAAATTCAACCTCTAAATGGTCAAATTCTTCAATCTCCTACAGGTCACTTACGCTGCCAAATTCAATCCAGTCTAAGTCTTAGTCTAGTTGTCACTCGCTGTCGAAGTACCGGTAAAATTCCCAATCCTAATGTCGTCGGTTCACACGATGGTTTCTAATTTATTACCTCACCAAAATTGATGTCTATACTATATCCTGTATCTAGGAATACTTATGATACATGGTATCAAAGGAATTGAGAAAATATGTATTGTAAACATGTTAAATAATAATTTTGAAAAAAGTCAAAATATTCACCCACAACTGCTGCGCTGACAGTGCTAAACTTGAAACCAAGCAAATGAAAAATACAAATTACTCACGGTTCTATGGCCAAGTCTCCAACATGCGGCTGCGGTACAATCCTTTGAATGCCCAAGTATAGTAAATATTATCTTGGAGTTCCGATTACTTGTACTGATCCTAATATCACTTATATTTTTCAGATATTGCAGGGACAACAACTATCCCATCAACATCATATCGGACGACACCTTTGCCTTGTTCAAGCGGGTTTTGGAAACCCGGAAAACGGAATTGAAGGATATGGGTTTTGGAAATCTCCCGAATCAGTCAGTTCCGCTGACAGATGAAGACACAGAGCTCGCTTGGCAGAAAGGTGCTTTCGGATGGGCGACCCCTCGCATCTTACAGAACACTCTGTATTTCTACTTCTCCAACGCGTTTGGTTGGAGAGGTCGCGATGAGCAATCCGGTGTTAGGTGGAAGGACCTCAAGTTAATTGACGAAGGAGGTCCTGATGAGCACTTAAATTGGAATGAAAGATTGTCGAAGACCCGCAAAGGGAAAGGACCTCCCCGCGCATTCAACCCAAACATGTGGATGATCGATGACGCTGACCGTTGTCCCGTACGTATGTACAAACTGCTACGGTCCAAGAGAAGCCCCGCCCAAAAGGAGCCCGACTCACACTTTTTTCTGACTCCAAAGTTCAAAGCTACTTGGTCCATGACTCACCCTTGGAAGGAGGCCACACCGAAATTCAAAAACCACATGTCATATCAGGCGATTGGCAACATCATGAAAGAGGTGAAGAAACAATCCGGGATGTCTGCTGACTTAAACATCACCTCTCACTCTGTACGCTCAACGATGATCACCAATCTCTTGCACGCCGGGATAGACCCCATGGGCATAGCACAGTTGTCCGGGCACAAGAATATAAATTCCGTAAGCAGGTACGGTAAGCTCAGCAAGCCACAACAACGCAATCTCTGCGAAATCTTGGTGAACAGGAATCCACACAAGAAGACCTGCACGGAGGAGGCCCGATCCCTCCTTAGGAGGCCCAACGACCCATCTGACTCACCAAGTGTGGTTGACTCCCCTTTGGAGGACCCAAGTGCTGTCGACTCAACTTCGGAGGCCCCAAGTGCAGCGGACTCCACTTCAGAGGTACCAAGTTCCGTTTCCTCGGACTCAAGGGCAAGTCGTCCAGTTCCATCTGGTTCTAACGGTCGATCCAAAGCACCACCTCCGGTTCCGTCATGCCCCAACGCACCATCTCCGGCTCCGTCACGTTCAAACGGACCACCTCCAGTTACGTCACGTTTCAACGCACCACCTCCGGTTGCGTCATCTTCAAACGCACCACCTACAGTCGAATCCACTTCAGATGCACCTCCGACAAAAGCCCCCGATATGGTGATTGATGCTTCCTCCATGCAGGGAATAGGAGGTGGTATGCCCCTTGCCAGACACATTGTTTCTGGCATGTTCAGTGGGGCCACAGTGTCTATTAATGGCTCCTTTAACCTCCATGTGCATTATGGCTCCTCCAACGAGCTGCACATGAGTCAAAACGGGCAAAAATAATCGGCCTCCTAGATAGTCCGTTTGTTGGAATTCCAGCATAAATGCCCAAGTTTCAACATGTGATACGGCCAAGTTTTCTAAGCCTTTCATATATGTCCGTTGACATTTTGCATTCTGCATCTCACCCTGTTCCCTTGTGATTTGTGGCCATTTTGGACTAAATATATGCTGGCTTCGTACTGGATATTATATACAATGTGATGTGATCTCTATTGAACTTCAACACGTTTACCGTTATACGTTGACTGGCTTCGGCTTCTTTACTGTTATCCTTACTTGCGGTCACTCTCCGACCAGATATTTTGCTGTTGTCTGTGCTGAGGTGGTGGGGGAGAGAGTAAAACGCAAAATAAAAGTTATTCGTTCTGTTAAATTCACTAGTTTATTGCATTATTTCTGATTTTAATATCTATTTATGCCCCAAATATCCCATCTGATACGGTAATTTTAATATCTACGAGTAACATACCGGATGTGCAAATCAGCTGATCGGCATTTTTATATTTGTTCCTTCGAGACACGAAATTCTAAATGGCCCAATACAACGATTTAATCAACTTGATATGCTCTAAAACCAAGCCCAAGCACTAGAAAACATCCTTTATTTTAACGTGTATACTATAATTATAACATATTTATTACGATTCTTTTCATTTCGGCTCTCAAACTTCACAAAACGTTAAAAACAAAGAAGCCATTCGTTCAAGACGATCATCGTCCCAGAAAGTGATGACGTCACGGGTTCTTGCGCGGATCTACCACTGCACTCTCCAAACACATACTTCACCATGTTAAATAGCTATACACATCTAATACTATGCTAGGAGATCGATTCTTCCCAAATACTGATGACGTCACGGGTTTGGGTGTAAACGAGACAAACATGAAGACGAAGCGTGCGAGCCCGCTTGGATTAGGAACATTTTATATTATATTTTACGGCTTTATTACACCTGCTCAATGGAGTATATTGGTACAAATGATACATGGAAGACATTTGAATCGAGCACTGTCAACAATGGACTTTCGGATTAACGATAAGAGCCTATGTGAGCGAAGGGATTATTTTTCTTCACGGCCCAAATGGATACGCTTCACCACCGGATATGACCTTTGCCGAAATCCAACATGGCGGCCACTGCCACCTGATACGTGAGTAAACGCTTACAAAATGTCCTATTTCTCACCGAGGAAGCATTTAATAATAAGTACAGGATTGGTAAAAGGGAGTTTGGGTCTTCGGTATCACGTATCGATTTTTTAAAGTATCAGGCATCGGCCCTACGGGCCTCAGCCTGATACTTTAAAAATTCTCAACGTGATACCGAAGACCCAAACTCCCTTTAGCCGATCCTGTCTACGTCCTGAAACACTAAGCGGGGACCATGGATATTCCCCATGGACTGCCGTTTTGATTGGACATTGGTACATTACAATACGATGGCTGGGCAATTGTGGCAATGTTCATATGTCTCTTTCTGACAGAAAATAGTTCCTGCATTCCGAGAAAACCTCCATTGCTCCATGCTGCAGGGCGGTGCTACAGGGTCTGGCTCTATGCTGCAGGGGACTGAGGTAAGTAGGACGCTGTATTGTAACGCAGGGATCAAGGAAATACCCACGGGCCTCCATGTACTGAGAATAATCTAGCCTGGAGGATTACTATAAGTGTCACTGACTGGGGCAAGGCACCAGGTCTCACAGCCTCTTAGTGAGTACAATACTAAACCTGTCCCTGAATAAATGCCAGGTCAGGTTACACCAGGTATACTTAACTAGTGTTATGACCGTGGTCCAGGACTAAATATCCTTCATAGATTCTCCTGGCTATAGCTAAAACTCTGACATGAAGAAGACTTAATTTCATTGGCGAACAGACCTTTCTAGGTCATTGAGACAGCATTGACTTGACCTACTACAGCGGTAACATTGGTATCCATGGTAACATTGGTATCCATGGTAACATTGGTAGCCATGGTAACATTGGTATCCATGGTAACATTGGTATCCATGGTACATTGGTATCCATGGTAACATTGGTAGCCATGGTAACATTGGTATCCATGACTTAATCACATTCCTCGTATTGTCCTGTAAAAGAGGCTGCATGTAGTTTGACCTTGACATGGTCTAGGAGTGACCTTGACCTTGACCTACCTGTTGCGGCCGACCATCTCCCAGTCCTTGATCATGACCTTGACCTCATCGCTGGCCTTCAGCGGAGCTCCCTTAAGGTCAAACTCCAATTTCTGTAAAAGAAGGAGACAAACACGTTTAGTAATGTTTTACTTGAAGGTAAGGCCAATTGGGTCAATGTTAGGTTTACAAAGAGGCTGGCTACTATTTTCATCAATATTACATAATGTGAAATAGAAATGTTGGATGGTACATGCAAATTTATGCAATTTTGAAGAAATCTTCACATCTTTACTATACACATTTTTGGAAATTTTGGGTATGTAGAGGGGCTGGCTAAAACAAAAAAAAAGAATTTAATACAAAAACCGACCTACCGACCCTATAGTTTCATCGCATGTTACCTGAAACAAACCTTCTCTTTTTTTTTAATTTGCCTTAAACACACTGAGTATGTATTGCTGTGATGCAGCATGGTTCATCGTGATCTGTGCACCCTGTCATGTATATTGTGACAAGACACAAGCTTACAGTGTTTGTCTTCACTTCACTTATTCTGTATTCGGCAATGACATTCTATTGACCACTTCAGCCACTACCCCTATATCTGTTACCTCTGCACGGTCCCCATGGCAGTGCTATATAACCTACATGGAAGGCGTGTACAAGTTTAGTCCCCCTCCACCCCTCCCACATGTTCCCCACACAGCCCCACCCCTTGACCTTGCTCCTTACACCTCGGCCTTATTGCCACCAACCCTGATCTACACCAGGCCTGTACCCGGAGCCTGTACCCCTAGTAGTAGGGCCCCTACTCCTACTATACAGACAGCTCTTCTCTACCTCCCTCTCACCCTGTGAGCCCCTGTGTGGGTCCTCCCCATCTACACTCAAAAAGTAAACTTGTCTCCAGACTCTTCCAAGTGACGGTCATAAAATAAATGAGTCAAAAACTCGTCTAAGTGACAAGGAAGTGGGTCTTCTAGCTGTAGATAGAAGACCCACTTGGCATGTGCCAGATCAAAACTCAACATTTGCCAGCTCCAGATTTTATTTGTGGGATGGTAACCTGGTAGGTTATACAACTTTTGACTCATTTATTTTATGATAGTCACTTCGACAAGTCTGGAGACAAGTTTACTTTTTCAGTGTACCCTACCCAGCTGTTCCTACATCCAGCCCCAATCTACACACACACCCACCACACCCACGGACGCTCCCAGACACCCCTGGATACATATGAAGGAATGCAGGGTGCTCAATTGGGTTGGTCTGATTCTGGGCAAGTTATCATCAGAGACATGTTGGGTAAAAGGAAAGAGAACATAATGGACCAAAAACGTTTCCCACCGCTACACCCCTACGACTGTTGGCATGCAGCAGGAGTGGCCGTACTGTAACAGGGGTGGACGTGTGACGCACAGACACATTGTCGCTAACCTCCCTGGAAGGGTTGGAATACCTTGCTTTCACTCCCGCACACCACGAGGGGTCGGAAATCACATCATCTTGTATTAATGGTAACTCTGGCTTTTTTCCCGGAACAGGTGATCATGACACCTAGACAACCACCTTCTATACAACACGCCTCCTCCATAGTGCCCCTTTTTCACACCCACCCTCTGTTACCCCTACACCCTGCACCCCGTACCCCACCCTACAGACGTCCCGCCTCACCCAGCCCCCGTCACCAGGTACTGACAGCTTCCTGTTACCATGACAACCACTGCCACAACTTCCGGTGTGTGGAGCATCATGGGTAGGACATGGGGGAGCTGGACCACCAACCACCCAGTCAGGTCTCAGCGAAGGAAATCCTTTTACTATATACTCTAGTTGTCCAGAAGAGTCATAGCATCGTCTCAACTTGAATCTACTATATACTTTAATATAGCGGAAAACGCAATAACAGCTACCAGGACATTTACAATTTCTGAAAATCACCCTTGACCTAAAAGATACATCTTTCCTACAAAACATTTCCAACCAAAATTAGCTACTGACCACGGAAAATTTGAGCACTGGTCTGTAGCGTAAAACCACCTGAATTCCTCCTGAATTTGCACTGAATAATTTGCATTTTCACTGATCTCCAATCTAGCCTTTGAAAAAAATGTAAACTCACTGAGAATCCCTTTCCTATTATTTGATTGAAATTAGCAGACATTCAGCAGCATGTGTATAGGTTTTCATAATATTGGCATCATTTCCAACTTACTTATGGACCATTCAGTGCCCCTGCAGTATTCAGTTCTGACCAGAATCATACATGTCTCTCAGTTTTCTGCGGGATTACCCTCAGTGAGACCGTCAGAAGGTAGCCCCCATAGCCCCAGGCAGCGGACAGACATGTTACTGGAGGCCCCGGCTGGAGGCACGAACACACTGGACAATGGAATGCACAGATATATCACATTTAACACCCTTCGTGACCTCTATATGAATATAATAGACAGTACTCAGTAGGGGGATGTATGACAGCCGGTACATCTTATATATTATGTCTAAAATATCACATGCACACTTAAAGGACATAAATATTATTTCTATGCATTCTATTAGAATAGAAGATAATGTACTGCATGTGATGTTCTGCCAAGAAACGTTTATTTTATTGTACAATGTTACTGTTACAGGGCTATGCCAGCTGTTCTGTTGTACCTTCCTGGTGACCTCCTTATGGCTATAGTATATAAAAAACGCCCCCCCCCCCCTCATGATCTAAGTGTCACAGTGATGTCACCACAGACAGCTCTACGTGCCCCTACCCACGCAGTCAGCCACAGTGCCGGGCTCCTAGAACTGCTTCTTACACACACTGACGCATCCATGTACAGTGTGTGGGAAGGTACAGGGGCCTTCCTGAACTAAATACCACGAGGAAATAACTACAGTAAACACTGAATGGGACTTCATGTCACGGTGTTATATAGGGACACGTAGGGGAGGCATGGGGGCAGCCATGTTATATAGGGGACATGTGGGTGAGGCATGGGGGCAGCCATGTCATATAGGGGACAAGTGGGTGAGGCATGGGGGCAGCCATGTATGGGTGTTATATAGGGGACATGTGGGTGAGGCATGGGGGCAGCCATGTTGTATAGGGGACAAGTGGGTGAGGCATGGGGGCAGCCATGTTATATAGGGGACAAATGGGTGAGGCATGGGGGCAGCCATGTTGTATAGGGGACAAGTGGGTGAGGCATGGGGGCAGCCATGTTGTATAGGGGACAAGTGGGTGAGGCATGGGGGCAGCCATGTTATATAGGGGACAAGTGGGTGAGGCATGAGGGCAGCCATGTTATATAGGGGACACGTGGGTGAGGCATGGGGGCAGCCATGTCATATAGGGGACAAGTGGGTGAGGTGTGGGGGCAGCGATGTTATATAGGGGATACATGGGTGAGGCATGGGGGCAGCCATGTTATATAGGGGACAAGTGGGTGAGGTGTGGGGGCAGCCATGTTATATAGGGAACAAGTGAGTGAGGCATGGGGGCAGCCATGTATGGGTGTCATATAGGAGGGGACAAGTAGCCAACACTCAGATATACCTGATACATACACTGTACTTTATAATCTGCATTTCCCAAAACACCTGACTGTGGAAGGTCACGGCGTGACAGGAAGTAGTCTGACCTCTAGAGGTCACGTGCCTCAAGGTCATTCATGGACACTGAGTCACATTCACTGCAGGACTGTCCTGGTATGTCGGAGGGAGTGCTCATTGTTTAACCACACTGGGTGGTGGTGGATTTGGGGGGGGGGGGTAGAATTTCAACCCCTCTGGGGGGGGGGGGACACATTACTATGCTTTAAAGGGCTTGTGCTCTTCCATTTTCGGCCTGCTGGTGGGGGGGGGGATAAAAAGTTGTTCACCCCTCTGCCAGCGGGGTCAGAATTTACCTGTCTGTTGTTATAAAATGTCCACTTGCTGCCCCTGCTGGACACTGGCTGTGCTGGGCTGTGTCTTGATATGTATAAACCTTACTGCTGTATGTGGTATGTATAACCTGACTGCTGTGTCTTGGTATATCTAACCTGCTGGACACTTACTGTAGCTGGTATGTCCCCCTCAGGCCGCCCCCTACATGTACACAGGTGTTAACCCTGTAAGGACGGCATGAGGTCTCAAGGATCCATGTTCATGTGTTGGCATGATGCACTCATGCAGTGTGTTGGTGCTTCAGGATTGTATCAAGGGTTGTGTCAGGGAGTGGGCAGCTGTCAGAGACACACATGTATAGGCTATAGGTGGTTGGACCTGTAGGTGTACCATAAAACCTCGCATATAAGCCGCGGCTAGTATGCGAATGTGATCAGCGGTGCAGCTCATAGCATCGGCCCCAGGGTCAGGGTGCGGCTTATACATGAGTTTTTGCTACTATAGTACAGTACTAACAGTCACCATAATCAGATCTGGTGCGGCTTATAGGATCTGCCCAAAGTTGGGGTGTGGCTTATACGCGAGTTAGGTTTCTACACTAGGTTTTACGGTAGGTGTAGGCTGTGAGCTGTAGGTGTAGGTGTATTCTGGGTATCCTGGTGTCCACACCTACATGCTGTCACACAGGTACATCAGTTATATACACCAGTTACACTGCCACCACTCACACCCTCCCTCCCACACATGACTAGTAATGGGGCTGTTTATAGAGAATGTTTGTTTTATGTACACAATATTGTAAGGCTTGATACAATGTCAGTAAACAACTTCAATGTCAATAAACATCTTCACAGTATCCTGTCATGTCCTTTAGATCTCGCTTCATTCCTTATAAGGCCGTTTTATTTTGATAACTTGGATTACGGATCCGCCGCCGAGATTTTTGGCATTTTGCAAAAAAAAAAAAAGTACACCAGCAAAAGTTGACCAGCAAAAGGTAGAATGAGGCTTTTCAGATTGGGGATAATTCTCAATATATCTTCACTAGATTGCCCAGAAATGAGATTTTTCATGCCTTTTTTTTTTTTTTTTTTTTTGCCTCTGCCCTTCGAGAAATTTTGTGATCTGGTGCCCCCCGTAGGACAGCTTTTTCTTTTTTTTTGCCTCTGCCCTTCCAAAAATTTGGAGCCAAAAGCCCGTAATCCAAGTTATCAAAAAAAGGTGGCCTAATCAAACTTAAAAAAGTACTGAAAAAACATTGCACTCCAGAGTTGCAGTGGATGGAATATCCTTCATTCTGCAGGGGTGGATGGGTGAGTTTTGTTGTAAAGGGTTGACCTGTACTGTAACCTGAGTGAACTGAATGCTAAGCTGCACCATTCATCCTTGTACCTGGGTCCTACCCTGTCACTCTGCTCTCTGTCTGCTTAATGCCCCACACACCCCTCTCAGTATGATGCTGCACCCCACCTACATTCTCTACTCGGTTAAGGGCAGCATCCCGGGCAGCACAGTGCTTTAATGCTAGGTAAACATACAAATAAAGAGTTTGAGTTTGGTAATTCTTATTTGGTCAAAGTATTCTCTACAAGTACAGTCTTTCATGCTTAGCCAATTCCTCAAGGACTTTGGAGGATTGTAGACCTGCAAATTGCTAGCTATGTTTGCTTTAGTATTCCTACCATTACAGACTTTGCCACAAACCGGAAGTCCTGCTTTGTGGTTGTGTCCTAGTAAATATTGACCCCCTAGAATTAGCAGAATGTAGCACAGGTTAGCAAACAACAACAGACAGGATGGGGGGAGGTCTACAATGGGGTCCACCTTTTTTGTCTTTCTTTTTGAAATACAAGATTCACTATGCTTAAGTACAGGAGGGCCATATTCAATGCCCCCCATTGAATACATAGACAAATGCCATCGCCCATTGATTCCACCTCTGTTGTATTTTACGAGTGGAGGCTGGGGTCATATCTCACGAAGCTGCAGGCTGAGAGGGATATGCCCCAGCCCCCACGAGTGAAATACAACAGAGATACCATCAATGTAGTTGGCATTTGTGTTTATTTTTTATTTGAAGCCATTTTATGAAGAAAAACTATCATTTCCTCACCCACTGAATACGGCCACATTGTATTCAATGGGGGGCATTGAATACGGCCCTTCAGCGCTAAAGCATAGGAAATCTTGTATTTCAAAAAAATAAAATGGTATTCGACAGATGCTTTGCTATCCCCCCCCCCCCCCACACACACACCCACACACCCACGTCCCTGTACTCCCCCTATCACCCCTCCCCCTATCCCACAGGTCTCCTGTCTGTATATTAATTACACTTACACACGGACATCCAGCTACAAACACATCTCTACCCACATATAGCAACCTTTTAACTGTGACGTCACACTTACAACTGTGACGTCACACCTACAATGACTACCTGAGCTCTGTAAATGTATAGTGATGTCTAATGGTCAAGGGGGGTCAGGGGGTTCTCAGAAGGTGTGTATATTTAGCTGGACAGGTGGGAGATGTGCACCACGACACTGGAGGGAGCTGTACTGGGTGTAAACACGTGTGGCAGATCACGTGTTACCTTCACCCCATCCTGCATCTTCAGCTCTCAATGCTTTCCCTTCTATAACTGTATTGTAATCCCTCTCTGCCTATCTCTCTCAATCTCCCTCTTTCTATCCCTTTACCTCTCATTCTATCTGTATAGGTACCTGAGATAGGAAGGGTACGATCTGTACCTCCTCATGTCTCGCCTTTTGATAGCTTTCCCCTTACTCTGTGTTTGTTTTCACCTCTGTCATGAGGTAGTAATGTAGTGTAAGTGTCCATGTGAGGTCGGACTGTGGTGTGTGTGTGGGGGGGGGGGGGGACACTCCCCCCTCTTGGCACTCCTCACACTACCTCCACCCTAGACTCCCACACTGACTGAGATACACCTCCATAACACGGCCACATTATGTGGTGTAGGTAAACATGGTCACCGCATGTAGGTTGGGTTTAGACTCTATTTATCTTTATGACAGAGAGATAGTATTTACAAATGTCTTTAGGGTAAGCCGTGCTTTCTTGGACTATAGGTCAAGGGATAGTTTGTGAGGCATTAACATGAATTCCAAGACAGGAGAGAATTCATCCTGAGGAATACCAGCTCAGACCGAGTCACCATGTCCATGTGCCCCGAGTCATGCTTCTCTATAATTATTACTGTGTTAGTCTAACTATACCTTAGCACATAGCTCAATGCCAGATAGCAGATCAAAGAGTTGTGATAAAGTAAAGGTGTAAGGGTTAAGTGTGGTGGAGATGTGTGAGATCTGTGAGAGTTAAAGTTCAGGCCAGGCGGACCTGAGATGGACATGTTAGAGGTAAGCCCACACACTGGGTGATCTAACTGGGGGTATTTATAAACCTGTGGTATGGACACCAATAGGTTTAACATAAGGGTTGGTGGCAGTCAGCAGAATGTGTATTTATAAACCTGTGGTATGTACACCAATAGGTTTAACATAAGTGTTGGTGACTGCAGTCAGCAGAATGTGTCCGTGAGTGACGTCAGGTGTTGACTGTCCACCTTTATAACGTGTGTATAATGACAGCCATGACAGCAAACACAGCTAAAGTTGGGAGTGTCTTCTCACAGTACTGTTTAAGTTAACCCTTTAAGGCCCCATCGTGTTTTAATCCATTACTAGATTAATTATTAATTATATCCTACGGTTTTATACACCAAGAATCCCATGATTCCTGAGTCTACTGCCCAGGGCTGCATTCATGCATCATGCCGACTAAGGGCACAGCATATTAAAGCACTGCGCGGCCCTTGAAGGGTTATCGGTATGGGACCGTACATGTATATATAGTCAATAATTGATGACAGTTATCGCCACTAATGTTTAGACATTGGTTATCAATAGACAACATGTCAAAGGCCGGCTGGTAGATAATCTTATCAACATTCTCCATTGATAAATCTTACTACTTGACCCACTGATTCTGTCAGGTTATTGAAGACAGGGTTGGTGTCTTTCATGTCTGATAAGGAGCATGTAGTTATCAATGAGAGGACACACCTCAGTATGGTGGACATACTACTTGTACACAGGACTCTATATACCGAGGCACCTCCCACTACAGTCTGCTGTACAAGGAGCTATGAAGTTGGCATTTGTGTTTATTTGTTACTTTAAGCATATAATGAAGGAAAGCCAAATCTATCTTAGCACATTGAATACGGCCACATTGTATTCAATGGGGGCGGGGGGGGGGGGCATTATGACCCTCCAAACAGTACAGATTACAGCTCTATCCACGTCCTCCATATGTGTTATGTTTACCTGGTGTATGTACTGTAGGACGGCATGACCATAATTACCTGTCTGTGTTAACTAGCGCAACGAGCAAATCTCACCTCACCAACCTCACCCCCCCACACCACCACCACCCACCACCCAACTACACCCACACACCCACACCAATACAACAATACCCAGGGTGATCTAAGTTACATGTGTTAACTTCCAGGTACAGGTAGAAAGGGGAGGCCGGGCCTCCCTCTGTGACGTCACGAGGTGCCTGGTGGTGTACCACAAGACGTGGTCACCATGACGACGTGACGACAGCATCCACTTCCGGTCAGGACTCTGTGTGTGGAATGTGTCGGGGGGGGGGGGGCTGAACCCTGGGCTGAACTCATCTTAATTCTAGATCTAAACAGATATAGGGCTTAAGGATCTCTCAAATGAAATACGCTTGTCATATATAGTGCGCCTTGTATATTTTAGCTCCATATAGGCAGTAAGACAAATGCAGACAAATGCCAACTACATTATTATCGTCTCTGTCATATTTCACGAGTCGGGGCTGGGCCAGTATCCCACGAAGCCACAGCCTGAGTGCGATGCGCCCAAGCCCCCACGAGTGAAATACGTTAGAGAGGTATGTAGTTGGCATTTGCATTTATTGTTTTGATTTGAAGCCATTTAATGATGGAAAAACTATTTTTTCTTGAATTGAATACAGCCACATTGTATTCAATGTATCGAATACGGCCTTTCCAGTACTTAAGCATAGTAAATCTGACACCCCCGTATCTCAAAAGAATAAAGTGGTATAGACGGAGAGGGGTGCCCACAGGTGTCCTGTGACCTGGGTGTGGAGCCATGTACAGGTCACTTCCCCAGCTGCAGCCAGCCTTACCGCAAGGTGTAGCACAGGTTGTGGTCAACACGCCCATCTATACCATACGTATCCTCATGTAATATACAGTTGGCATATATTATCATAATTATGTAAGCCGGAAATATATAGGGAACCACTAACATTGTCACAAGGTGGCCTAGACAGCTTACAGTCATAATGTGCTGCATAACGGGCCATGCACCGTGTACGTCTTATTGTCATGTAAAGCAGGTATAAGCCCCAAATGTAGGTATATTACGTCATGGGTCACAGGTGCGCATGCCTTGTGCATCATCATAACTTTGACAATAATCCTTGGATTACACGAATCATGCATGTGATTATACTAACTCCTCTACATGAATATTCTCCACACCTAACCCATCTAACCCGTGTATGTAGTATGTGTTAACCCTTTAGGTGTAGCACCATGCTGACCGGCCACCCACTCCTACATTTGCAGTTTTCTCCCAGCTCTAGCTATTTAAACCCCACCTAAACGACATGTGGACGACACATTCTCAAAAGAACGCTTTAATAGTGATATGAACATATCTCTAGCAAAAGAGTCAAAGGGGGAAAGCGTGTGAGGATGGCAACGTGTGCCTGTCCCTGATTACCTGCTTACTTCGGCTTATAGAGGCCTACATGCGGCTTAAGGTGTAGGAGGTAGGACGTCTACAGCCAATGTGAGATAAGGGTAGATAAGTAGGTGCGGCCCAGGTCTACACACACCCACAACCTGATAACCACACACAACACCCCGTACTATACCATCCCAACACAGCCTCAGATGGGTCAAAAGCGACCTGGGCTCTTTTCCAGGCGACCTGGTGCAATAATAAAAACGACCTGGCGACTTTTGGAAAGGTTGGACAATAGCATAAATGGTCCAAAGAAGCGATTTTGTGACCTGGGACCCTTAATTTCAGCGACTTTCCGACCTGAGTGGGGGGGGGACCCCTCTGCACCACCACGTCTCAACGCTCCATGTCCACAGGAAGTGCGTAGACTGTCTTGTACTACTAATTCACCATACATGTGTGATACAAAAAGCTAAAATTGATTATAATATATCTGTGTATGGGAGCCGAAGGACGTTTATGATACAAATCAATAACTTGTGTGGGCAGGGCCTACTCTGGTTTAATTGATCTGGTGTTGCAGTCAATAGCGTCAATAGGTAAGAGTCCATGTCCATAGTCAATACCTTGTAACATACATGAGTCATGTTTTCTCACACTTGTCATATCTTGCTGAACACTAGTACTAGTAGAGAGTAACGTGTTGAGATTCAGTACCAGGCAGATTTAACAGTGTAGACATTGCCATGTGCTGATGGTTAATTTGGTGTTTTGGACTACACCGCAGTCAATAGATGTAGACATCATATTATGTATTATCTATTAAGTAGTCGCTGCAACACGTCATGTGTTGTACATGTACTAAGGCCAAATAATAATAAAAAAAAAGTTGTGTTTCAGGTTACCCGACCCTACCTAGCAAAACAGGGCCGACCCTGGAAATTTTTATCCAATTTTGAAAAAATATTTATACTTTAGGTTATTTTGGGGCAATTAAAGAGTTGTTCTGATAATTCACGAGTCAAGGCGGTCGTCGCCGAGTCGGCATTGAAGTTCGCGAGTCAATTTCTAGGTACTTTTCAGGCCAAAGTGAAAAATAAAAATAAAAATAAAAAATAAAATCCGACCTACCTACCCTAGATTTTCAGACCATGTAACCTGAAACACACCTTTTTTTGGCCTAAGTTAACATGTTAACTACCAGCGTTATTTCATCTCTGCATGACAAAGTGTGGGATATTGAAAAAAAAAATTATACCTAAAACAAAGGGAAGGTTAAATAATTATAAAGTAACAAAGTGGAATACCAGAACGGAAACTTGGCAATAACAGCAGACCACAAAACAATCTGGGCAGGGTCCCACCAACACGCCTCTGTCAATAATCAGACTGTACTGTTTTAAATACCACATTATTATGGTGTTTTGTAATGTGCTGGCCTCACTGGGCATGTGTTTTTATACCATAGGTTGGTCTGTGTGGCGGAGTGGAGGTTTAGTATAGACCTCACCAGGTGCGGCCCGGGGGAGGGGGCGGGGGGTGGGGGGGGGCATCAATACAACGCTGTAGCAGCTCAACCCATGTAGGCTGCCAACTTGTCCCCGACAGCCATTTTAGGGATGTACCCATTCCCCAATAAAAACTCACTTGGAACTCTGTGCTATAACCCATAAAAACACAGGTTCCACTTGAGTTTCCAATACATAATTTTCCCTTCTTTGTTTTAAATCGTTGTTGTTGTCATTGACGATATTCTAGTACAGTTGTAGTTTTGATCTTTGACATAACATGTTAGAATTGTCAACCCTCAGAGAGGGCGTGGTCCGGCCGTGTATGTGTGGGGGGGGGGGGGGTGGTGATGGGGGGGGGGGGAGGGTATGACCTGTGGTAAGGTCTATACAGATTGTCACCCTGTGCTCCATGCTACTTATAAAGGGTAACCCTTTAAAGGAGGCATGGTGTATTTATCTGATAACATACCCCTTGTCGGCATGATGCATGAATGCAGCACCAGACAGTCTACATGCCAGGGCTGCATTCATGCATCATGCCATACAGGGATTGTATCAACCATCAGGTTCGGCATGATGCATGAATGGCATGGTGTGCATTCCTGCATCATGACGACACATGGCATGTTACATTAAAGCAGCGTGCGGCCCTCACAGGGTTACATTAAAGCAGCACGCGGCCCTCACAGGGTTAAATCAATGCGGCACGTCAGCTGTGGGGTGCGCCATGTGTGAGTTAGCGGCCACACGGTACAGGTACCCGGGGCGGGGGGCGCGGGGCTCCAAGTCTGTGTGGCCGCTATCTTTATATATACTCATTGCTCACACACAGATCGATAACGTGAGGGCTGAAACATTCAGGGTGTGTTATAGCGGCCAGATAGAGGGGCGGGGAGGGGCAGCAGCTAGTGCTCGGTGATGAAGTCATATCCATATGTATCTCTGTTTATAAACATTGCAGGAGTTTAGGAGAAGGTCTCTGTGTCCCTCTGCCTTCACCCCCATACACCATATCGACCCCCCCTCTCCCTTCCCTCCCCCCCCCTTCCAATATATCTCAGGGTTCCTTTCAAAGGTACACAGCGAATAATGCCATTTACTTCTTTTCACTTCCGGGAGATGAAAGCCGATGGGTAGGACCGAGCCCCCCCCCCCCCCCCCCCCCCACCGTCACAAGGTGATGCATGAATGCAGCAGCAGGAGAAGCTGGCCGAGGCTGCATTCATGCATCATGCCCACCCCCTATATACGGGTTGATTCTCTCCCGGAGGGTTTCTTTCCATAAGTTATTATCAATAGTAAGAAATATGCAGAATGGTCAGAAGGACAAACACTTAACAGCTACACCTGCTACCTAACAGTATAACGTCCACTTTAAATGGTATCAGGTACATTATTAAAAATATTCTTTTTAAAAAAATGATAAATTATTATTTTTAACTTACCTCGTTAAAGACGGGGTTGAGTTCCCCCTTGACGACCTCCGACTTCTTGGTGGTCCCTGTAAGACAATACGTGAAGTCGGTAAGATAACAAGACGACATTATCACATGGAGACAACACTATCACTATAAGACTAACCCTTTAAGGCCTTAAATCACTGTAAATCACACAGTCACCATAACACTAACCCTCTAAGGGCGGCAAAGTGCCTCAATGCTCCCACCTCTTGGTGGTCCCTGTAAGATAACACGTTAACGTGAAGACACTAAGATAACAACAGGACCGGGTTATCACATGTACACTGCAGTATGTAGATGGCATTATTACTGACAGTGACCCTTTAAAGGCGGCAGAGTGCCTTAGTAATGCATTACTGCACGCTATGCCCCCTGGACGGCATGATGCTTGGATGCAGCAGTCCTGTTGGGTACCTCACCGCCCCTGCATCCTTGCATCATGACGACCCTACAGAGTTGTTATGCTCATGATGCATTGACATGATGCACCAATGCAGTGATGGAAGTTACCCTCCAGCCGTACATTGGTGCATCATGCCAACACATGAACACAGATATTAAAGGGACAGTCTCACCACTCGCACTTAACCACATAGTAGACTAGAACAGTACTAGAATAGTGAGTGATATGCCACTTTAAGGTGTCCACAGAGTGTGGTAAGGGGGTACAAGGAGGTCGGCATGGTGGTTGTGTTTCATTGAAGTTACATATTTAGATAGGACGTTATCACACGGAGATATCGTTATAAAGGGGTGTCAGGAGATATTTAAAGGAGATAACGAGGCTCTTATCATCCTTTCATGTCACTAAAGAGGTATTAATCATGACTTATATATGGATTAAAGTGGTTTGGTCAAATTGACATGGGCTTTGGAATAGGATATTACAACGATACTGACATATTGATATAATATTATGTCGCTATCCATAAGTATATGACCATTGTATTGTATCAATCCTTTTTTTAATTTTATATTTCTAGCCATAGCAGGACCAGGCCATGGTCATGACATGCAGTTCTATGTGGCAGACTGAAGATGTGCAACATGCAACTATATTAACAATAGCATGACAACTAAACCACAGGAGATATGGACCTAAAACATGGAGACCTTCCCAGTGACCATTAAACACCCCTGGCTGTATGTGGAGGTGCCGGCGTAATGTGGAGTTGTTACATAAAGACTGGAGGTTGTGAGAGGTCTGGCTGGCTGCCCAAGACGTGCTGTACGTGGGTTAGACAGGGTCTGTATAACCAGGACGGGGGGGGGGGGGGGGGGGAGGGTAGTGCTAACCTGGCACCTCTGCAGGACTACTCTACTCTGTACTACTACTAGGTCTAGACACCCCTCACACCCCCCCCCCCCCCGACTCACACTAGACTTGCCCATGTCTCTTCATGCTAGACTTCAATATGGATCAATAAGTGTGAGAACAACCAGCACACGTCTTAACGTGCCGGTCTGTGCTACAGCAGTGTGCAGGAAATAATGTATTATAAGCTGTTCTGTGTCAGACCCCCTTACTGCAGTATATACCTTAAATATACCCAGGGTCTCAGGGCAGAGTGTGTTATGTAATATTATCTTCCCTCCCAGCCCCCCCCCCCCTGGGCCCCCCTGCCATACAGTACCCTAGATATGTATATATAGGTGTCACTGTCTTATCTAAATTTCTGGGACATACTAGAGCCTTTATTTCAATTTGGGAAGAGCAGAATGAAGATGGGGTATTATAGATAACGGGAGTGGGGAGAGAGAGTAGAGGGATGTTACAGGGATGAGAGAGGCTGTGAGAACGTCAGTAGTATAGTATGTATCGGAACGGGACTATAGTTAAGTACTGTTTATTACTCAATCGACCTGCAGCCAATCAGAGGCCTCCCTTTTGGCGGGAAATTCAAAAGCAGCCAATGAGAGGCCTCCCTTTTGGCGGGAAATTCAAATAGGTCACGTGACCGGAAGTGACCTACTTCCGGTCACGTGACCTTTGGGCGGGAAATTCAAATAGGTCACGTGACCGGAAGTGACCTACTTAAGAGGGTCACGTGACCACCATGTTGGCGGGAAATTCAAATAGGTCACGTGACGGGAAGTGACCTACTTAAGGGGGTCACGTGACTACTAGGTTGGCTTTCAAAATAAGTCACTTGAGATTTTGATGGATAAATAAATTTAAAAAAAGAAAAAAAAAGCAAGCTGAAAAAAGCTTGCTAAAAAATAATTTAAAAATGTGGCTCTTTTTTTCTAGGGGGAGAGGGGCACTCTGGGGGGCACTCTTTAAGATGCATGGGGGGGGAGGGGGGGGAGGGGGGGGGGAGGGGCAGGGTTTTTTAAGAGTGAGACTCGCTTCTCTGCCCTCTCTAAAAGAGAGGGCAGAGAGGCGAGTCTACTTACCATGAAAGGTATCATGATCGCGTTTATGATGATGTGCATCATGATGTGACTATCTTACAACCCTATGAGAAATAAGCAAGACATGGGCGTACTTACACGGGCTATTTGTAAACTAATTTCTCTTGAATCTATTAACAGCTCACATTTTTTTTCTTAGATGACATCTGACAGCTGCTTGCTAGGCTAAGATATTGTTAAATAAACAACTTGGAAAGCTAATTACAGTTTTCTGGCTTGAAATATAGTCTTTCAACAGACTTTTTTTCTCATCTTACACAGAGGCAAATATCAGAGACACCCAATGGCGCTTAAACTGCTCTCAGCCAAGGGTCGGGCACTGCTGGACTATAATAGACGGGTCAAGGACCGTTCTACTGTGGGTCAGGCTAGGTCGGACATTCAATAACGCGACTTTAGCAAAACTTGCTTGAAAGTCTGACCATGCGAGATCCTTATGCCCCAGTCTGTCAATGCTGTCCAGACTTTCAAGCAAGGTTGTCAAAGACCTACCTGTCATTGAATGTCCGACTTAGCCTGCCTGACCCTCAGTAGAACGGTCCTTGACTCATCTATTATAGTCCAGCAGCGCCCGACCCTTGTATGAGAGGGGTATTGACACCATTGGCTGACTCTGATAATTCGCCTGTGTGCACGAGGGGAGGAGAGGGTTTACAGCTTGCGCTTATAGAGCACTACTAGTGGAGGTTTGGATGAGGAGGCTATGACATATGATGTTTGTCTTAAAAAATAGCCATGGCGCATGTCGATGTCGCTTAATTATGCTCATATCTCATGTCGATTTTAAGAATTGCTCATGTCACCTGTCACTGTGTTTTTCAAGCTTCATGTCAAATGTCACTAGGCTTCATCTCGACTTTAGTGGTCCACACTGCTGCTGCTGCTGCTGCTGCTGTCGGTGCTGCTGCTTGTGCTGCTTGTGCTGCTCATGCAGCAGCTGCTGGCTGCTTGTGCTGCTGCTGCTGCTGCTGACAGATGCTACTGCTTGTGCTACTGCTCGTGCAGCAGCTGCCAGCAGCTGCTGAAGCAGCTGTCAGCAGCTGCTGGCTGCTTGTGCTGCTGACAAGGTCATGGGGGCTGCTGCTGACGATGTCACGGATGCTGCTGACAAATGCTACGGCTTGTGCTGCTCGTGCTGCTTGTGCTGCTGAAGTCGCTGCCAGCTGCTTGTGCTGCACGTGCAGCTGCTGCTGAAGCCGCTGCTAGATGCTGCTGCTTGTGCTGCACGAGACTGAGTAGCCGCTATTCGGCGTTTCACTCCTTATGTACCCTGTCCTAGTTAATCCTCTTAAACGGCTGAAAAGGCTCTCTCAGCACAGAGACTCTACTCAATGTAAGAGATCAGTTAAGTAAGTTTTCACATGCCACCTGACTACTGCGGGAGGGTTTAGACTTAAGCAGCTTAGTGCACACACGTGTCTGTTAGAAAAGCTACCTGCACACCTGCCTTCCTTTTTTCACTAGTATTTACCCCCTGCCGACTTATAAGGCACCTATACACGCCTTCTTGCTTCTAGAGCTAAGCTGACTGGCAGCTATTTTAAAAGAGAATACTCGTTACCTGTATAACGGATAAGGGGGTTATGAGATTAGCGTGTGTATACAAAAAAAAACAAAAAAAAAGCTACAGGGGGCGCGTGTCTGTCTGTGAGGTAGAGACCATGTGGTAAGCGACTCAAGTGTAAAACAACAGCACCTCCTCTTGTCGCAGTGAGTGGTGTGGACGGCGGCTGGCTAGTTGAATTTAAGCGTCAGCTTGAAAGATAAGGCCAAATAAAAAAAAAGGTTTGTTTCAGGTCACCCGACCAACCCTAGCAAAACAGGGTCGACCCTACGGTTTTTTTTTAAGCAAGTTTGAAGAAAATTTCATATTTTTATACTTTTTGGGTCATTTTTAGAATTTCCACGGAGGATGGCTAGTACTTTCATGTTAAAAAAATAAAATAAAATAAAATAAAAATCCGACCTACCGACTCCAGTCTTTCTGCCCATGTTACCTGAAACATACCTTTTTATTTTTTTTTGGCTTAATCCGTTCACGGGCTGGCGCGTCACACCTGTCGTTAATCACCCCCTGTAGTCTTTGTATACACAGGTGACTCGGCTTTATCTCTTCACCAGCTATAATCCCATATACATGTAGCGCACGTTACACTCGTTAATTCTCTTTTCATGCTGATGGATTAGGGGTGGAAGGGTTCAGGTGAAAAGCGATTTGATTCTCTCTGGAAGAGGGTTGGAGCTCTAGGTGAAAACAAGCTTAGAACATCCAGATTAGCTGCTCTCTCGGCTATATAAAGAGCTTCATTTTTTCTAATCTCTGCCCACTTCGTCTTGTTGTACACTATCAGTCACGAGGCAGACGCTGGAAGTAGCAGATGTTTGCAGTATGGTTTACACAGAGGTTACCTGCTAATAGGATTTTGTCAGAATAGGGTGAGTTGCTATTAAAATGAACATTTAAATGGGTTGTTAATATGGTATCTGATGTTAATGAGCTAACACCTAACATTGAGGATTATGACCTCCCAGAGGGGCGTCTCGCCAAATTCTCCAGTCTTGACTATAGTCTTAACTGTCTAAAGACTGTGGAGCACGTTAATGGGTGGTCTCCTTACTAATTTCACTTGACCAGGCCGGCAGGGTCAACTAGGCTAGGTAATTACAACCACAAGGGCGGCTACTCAACATGCAAGTAGACCTACTACTACGAGATTGTCTTTTGACCACTCTGCCGCCGCCTGCTAGTCTGGCGATTACATGCTCTAGTATAGTTCTCCGCTCTTTTCGTCAGATGACGCCACAATAGGGTTTTTGTACATTTCCACGATACTCGCGAACATTTTAAACGCATAATGACCTATAATAAGCAACAAAGCACACTTCTAATATATTGAATATAAGAAACATGTCAACGTTGTGTATTTCTGATAGAATGAGGCAGACTCTTTGAAATATCAACTAAACTATAGTGAGATTGAAAATACTACACCATATCTAAAGCGATATAAAAGCTATATAAAGTCAGAACCTCTGACGGATCGGTAGGATCACTCAACCATTCGTCCTCGAAAGCAACACAGGGTTCCCGTCCAACAGGACTTTGAGCCTTGACGCTTTTGAGGAGGATTGATCTCATGCTGCTTAACATGTGGTGTAATTAATCAACACCGCGGCCCCTCTTTAGGGGTCACACAATAAACAAAGAATAAAAAAGGGTAGGACTTAGGTTTAAAGTGAATCTCCCAGGATTTTGGCGAGGTCGACAAAGGAGGAGATAACAGATTAAACTGCAGGAGACTATACGCAAACCTTGATACTCTCAGAGGGGGAGCTCCATATTGCGGACCTGTGGTCAAGGTAATTACAACCACAAGGGTGGCTACTCAACATGCAAGTAGACTTACTACTACGAGATTGTCTTTTGACCACTCTGCTGCCGCCTGCTGGTCTGGCCATTACATGCTCTAGTGTAGTTCTCCGCTCTTTTCGTCAGATGACGCCACAATAGGGTTTTTGTACATTTCCACGATACTCGCGAACATTTTAAACGCATAATGACCTATAATAAGCAACAAAGCACACTTCTAATATATTGAATATAAGAAACATGTCAACGCTGTGTATTTCTGATAGAATGAGGCAGATTCTTTGAAATATCAACTAAACTATAGTGAGATTGAAAATACTACACCATATCTAAAGCGATATAAAAGCTATATAAAGTCAGAACTTCTCACGGAACGGCATCTGCAACAGATCACTCAACCAGGTGTCTTGAAATGCCACACAGGGTTCCCGTCCAACAGGACTCTGAGCCTTGTCGCTTTTGAGGAAGGTTTGATCTCATGTTGCTTAACATGTGGTGTAATTAATCAACACCGCGGCCCCTCTTTAGGGGCCACACAATAAACAAAGAATAAAAAGGGTAGACCTTAGGTTTAAAGTGAATCTCCCAGGATTTTGGCGAAGTCGACAAAGGGGTAGATAACAGATTAACCTGCAAGAGACTATACGCAAACCTTGATACTCTCAGAGGGGGAGTCTCATTTTGCGGACTTGTGGTCAGATCTATCCCTTCTAGGGGGCAGGTTGCATGTCGTAAATGTCTACTACAGACATTGGGATATATTGTTAATCTTACTCTAGGGTCTCCATAATTAGACCCTGAATCCGTTGTTAAACGGGTGTGAGGGGGTGGTAACTAATACTTATGAGATGTTAGCTTAGTTCATAGTCTCCTTACCAATTTTCACTTGACCAGGCTGGCAGAGCCAACTAGTCTAGGTAATTATAGCCACAAGGGCGGCTACTCAAGATCTAAGTAGACCTACTACTACGAGATTGTCTTTTTGGTCCTTCTGCTGCTTAGTTATTACATCCTCCAGTCTAGCTCGCCACACCCTTTGAGCAGCACCACCATTGCCTCGGTAAAAGTGTAGGGTGTGTGCTTTCCACCTTCAGGTATCCATAGATTCGATCACTATCACCCCCCTTGAAATGACTTCAGCTGTTAATTAGGGCGTAAAGCCACCAACCAAGTCCCTGTCAAAAGATGTGAATAACGAAACGCGCTAGTATAGTTCTCCGCTCTTTCGTCAGATGGTGCCACAATAGGGGTTTTGTACATTCCTACGATGCTCGCGAACATTTCAACGCATAATGAGCTACATAGGCAACAAAGCGCGCTTCTAATATATTAAAATATAAAAAACAATTCAATATTGTGTATTTCTGATAGAAATGAGGCGGTTTCCTTAAATACCAACTAAACTATAGCGAGATGAAAAATACCACACCATATCTAAGGCTTTATAAAAAACTATAGAAAGTCAGAACCTCACACGGATCAGCATTCTGTTTGCAACGGATCACCCCTGACCCACTGGTCCTCGCATGCCACACACGGCTCTGCCGTGTTTGAGCTTTGAGGTATCACCCATCAAGTGATCCATGCTGCCCAACATGAAGCGTAATTAATAGCTGCTGTTGCATAGCACAGTGGCAGCATCTAACTAACTCTAAAGAGTTAGTCGGCCCCTCTTTAGGGGCCACACAATAAACAAAGAATACCCTGAATCTGGGACCTGCGGGCGAGGGCCCCAACTGTGAAGTCATTATTGGCCACATTGGTAATATCAATTAAAACTTTAGACAACACCCACCTTAAGTATCATTAACGGACAATATCAATGAACTCAGCATCCGCCTGGTTACCACATTTAGCACCAATTTTACAACTCACAGGAGCCACACTAGCCTCACCGCGCTTTTTATTGCTCTGCTGATTTCTCCAATCCAAAACATGAGGTATCTAGTCTAGCTGTGAGCTCATTGGGCTAAACAAAAAAATAATCCGTGTTCAGGTAACATGGTCCAAAAAAAAATAGGGTAGGTCTACGTCGCCTAAGGCGACGAAAGCGCGTCAAAGCGTTTACAGGGTTCGAGCCCGTGAGCTGCTCCTTGGGGCTGCAAAAAACGCTTAGACACTGAAATCCCATAGGGAAAAAATTTTGGGTTTTTGGACTTTAGGCCTTAATTTGAGGGTGATCCCGGGCTGATAGAAAAATAATTCTTGGACGAGCGGATAGCTCTGGATCTCTTTTATCTAAAACAGCGAAAAATTGATTATGGTTTCGCCGCAATTCATCCGACGGGGGGTAATCAGCCCCCCCCTCTGCCAATCAAGGCAGTGAATCTTGGCGACCGTGCGATCACTCACGGCCACCGCGACGAACCGACAGAAGAGATCGGCATCTTAGTATGATTCGTGTGACCTACTTAGAGGCTCACACGGTGGAGGTGTGTCCGGCGTTCGGCGCGCTGATTGGCTACTGGTGGGAGGCGCTGTGCCGCGTCAAGAACTTCACCTATTTGGGGCGGCTGTTAAAGGCGCACTGAGTTGAGGTGCACCTTTAAGCAAGAGCGCGATCCGGCCTAGTCTTGCGGACCTCTGTTTAGAGAGTGTAGCAAGCGGCTATGTCGCGCTCTCCAACCACAGGCTTAACAGTGGTCCGCAAGACGCGTGCACACACAGACCGAACAGACACACACAGACCCACACACCCACACACTCCTATCAGTGAGACGTCTAGCAGATTCGGGAGAGGCGACCAGGGAGGTACTCTCGGCTAGCGGCCACTAATTGCCTGTTTAGATAAGGCACAGAAACAAGGGTGATGACAGACTACGTGTTCAAGCAGCCAACATGCCCTGACACTTGATAATGGATGTGGACCGCTAAATTCGATATGGTGACATGACCATTTCTTATAATCGACAAACGACATGAGGTCTAATGACAAGTGACATGAGGCCCAAAAAATCATAGTGACAGGTGACATGAACATTTCTTAAAATCGACATGGGATATGAACATTATTAAGTGACATTGTCATGTGACATGGTCATTTTCTAAGATCGACATTCGACATGGGGACCCCCTATCCAGAGCCCCTTGATAGATGACAGCTGTTGTGTGTAAGAAAAGTGTATGCCTCACAATCAAAAGATGATAAAAGGCTTTATCCCACTCGATGTGGGTTTTGAATCAAATATCAAGGGATCAAATATCAGATCGATATTTGACGTCGTCAAGTGATATCTGACGTTGTCAATCACTTTTACTATGTAGTCAAGGTCGTAAAAACAGAGCCCCCTGATTGGTCAACAGCATGAATGAAAGTTGCATCTCAAACTTTTAATACTCGGTATGGGGCCCCGTGGGGCTGGGACCAATATTTGCAATTTTCGGAAATACTGTCGAGAATTTCTAGATGGAAACACCTTGTCTGGGGTAATTTGACCTCTACTCTTCGATATTCAAGTAATACTCAAGCTATTCTGACTCTAAACATGAGTAAAACGGTCATTTACCAGCGTTATCGGCAGCGCCGACATCAACAACTGCTGATCTCCCTTGGTTACATGACCCAGCTCCGTTTCTAAGGCCTCATGGATCGGGGCCCTGAAGGGGGATCTGCAGAGGCCCTATATCGGGCCCTAGATATGTACATTATATTAATATCTCATAACTTAATTTACTCTAAAATCTTTTGATAGTTCATAACCTTGACCCTTATCTCCTTTTCTCGCGGGATAAAGATAGAATTTGGTTGTTGGCGTGGCCTCTCGTAGATATCTGCTCTTCTCCACGGCACCTCTCGAGCCCCCTGCGGGGCCTCTAGGGGCTGCTAGACGTCTCTCTGCTATGTAGTGTGGGATGTAAAAGAACCCTTGTCTCGGTAAAAGGGCCAATAGATTCGATCACCATCACCGCTCTTGAAATGACCATAGCTGTTAACTAAGGCGTAAAGCAACCCACACACCCACACACCCACACACCCACACATTTTTCTGTATGAGCCTTCAGACCTCAAGCTGCTCAGTGTACGGGACTAGGTTTTGTCATAGGCCCTACGGACGCTACTCAAGGTAAAAAATAAGAGAGCTGTCTCACCATGACATTGGGCTGGCTGTAGTTTTTTATGTTTCGGTACCTACAACCAAAACAGCCAGTACCCGCCCCAGGGCTTCATGTCGCACGCGGGAAAAGTATAACGGTGGCGCCAACTGTCGGAATAGCGGGTACACTACGTCAGTAGTTCTTTTGTTCTCCGCTGAGTGACTGGGCGAAATGTAGTCGGTAGCTCTATTTTCTGTGCACTGTTCTGTTCATTTTCTACACTTAACACTTAAATAGACCGCGTGTTTGTACAAGCTAACCGTTTTTATCAGTGCAAAAATTAAATAAGCATCGGATAGAACACTAAAAAATGAGAAAGTAATCCGGCGCTTAGTATAAGGCACCAGTTTTATCATGAGACACCGAAAGTCTGGTTTTTTTAAGGTGGATAAGACAGTCGACTGAGAGCTCCAAACTAACCAAAAACGTACCAGAGGGAGAACGTACCCGACAGGGCAGGGGCCTTCTACACCCCGGCTCTGATTGATGAGCAAGCGACAAGTGCTACAGAGGGCCTATTCCTCTTTTGAGGTGGGCCCGAAATTGAACAAAAGAATAAACTCAAGAAAAAGCCTTAGGCTTAAAAGAGTTGTAGATACTGATTTTAACGAAGAAGTCACATTCATTAGTTTACAAATAGCCCGTGTAAGTACGCCCATGTCTTGCTTATTTCTCATAGGGTTGTAAGATAGTCACATCATGATGCACATCATCATAAACGCGATCATGATACCTTTCATGGTAAGTAGACTCGCCTCTCTGCCCTCTCTTTTAGAGAGGGCAGAGAAGCGAGTCTCACTCTTAAAAAACCCTGCCCCTCCCCCCCCCCCTCCCCCCCTCCCCCCCCATGCATCTTAAAGAGTGCCCCCCAGAGTGCCCCTCTCCCCCTAGAAAAAAAGAGCCACATTTTTAAATTATTTTTTAGCAAGCTTTTTTCAGCTTGCTTTTTTTTTCTTTT